>NW_018921607.1:14106-26212 GCF_002207925.1 Prunus avium | reverse complement strand
CTCTCTCTCTCTCTCTCTCTCTCTCTCTCTCTCTCTCCCTCCCCGTCTATCGGTGTTTCTGTTTTTTTCAATGGAATTTCGTTTCCTGGATTATTTTCCGGGAAAGTTTGTTTATTCAAAATCTTCAATTTCCTCAATACTCCAATAGGTAACTTTACCCTACCATGTTTCCGCAATTTTAAGGGAAACTGTAATTTTGTATACATGCTTGTTTTGTAGTTATTCATTTTTGGTAATATTTATCGTTTTGAATCAGAGCAGAGAATTTCTTAATTTTTTTTAAATTTTATTTTGCACTTTTAGGTTTAATTTGTTATAAATTTGCTGTTTTAGGAGTTTTACGTGTGAATTGTTGATCTGAGAGGAACAATAGCTGATGGTCGGAGTGCAGGGAAGGAGGGAAATGCATTAAAGGTCTTGGATTCAAAGAGAGGATTTGGGAGCGAATGTGAGCGTTAGATGGTTGATTTGTGTGAATAGTCGAATTATCGTCGCTTGATCTTGAATTGGTTGAATTTTGAATGCATATTGCTTCATGGATTCGGAAGGATTTCCATCTTCGAGGCAGGTGGTGAAGTGTTCTAATTGCGAGTGCAGTTCTTCGGTTATGAGCGTTTCTTCAGGGACTTGGCTCCGTTCGGTAAAGAGAAAGTATAGCGAGTATGAAGATGGTAACCGTTTCTTTATACCTGGGCTTGAAATTTATTATAATGCACGAGTCCAAATGGAGAACGAATGTGTTGCACTACGTGAGACTCTTAGTAGCCAGCAGAATACGATACAAGATTTGTATACTGAACTGGACGAGGAGAGGAATGCTTCATCATCGGCTGCGAATGAGGCTATGTCAATGATATTGAGGTTGCAGAGGGAGAAGGCGGAAATACAGATGGAGGCCCGGCAATTCAAGTGTTTTGTTGAGGAGAAGATGGCACATGACCAGCAAGAGCTTTTGGCACTGGAAGATTTGTTGTATAAGAGAGAGCAAGCAATTCAGGCACTCACATGTGAAGTGCAGGCCTATAAGCATAGAATGATGAGTTATGGGCTCACAGAGTCTGAGGCAGAGGGTGAGAAGGGTGGGTTTAGCCGTATCCAGAGTGTGGGTGATTTTGAAGCGCAGTATGAACTCCCCACCACGCCCACATATGAGTATCCACCTTTGAAATGCAAGCTAAATGAGACTCAAGGTCCATTGGAGGAGGATGATGATGTTACAGATATTGAGAAATATGCATTTGGTGAGACCCCTCGTGGGAGAGATCATTTGAGAAATCTGGAAAACAGGCTCTCTCAGATGGAGAGGTGTCCGAGCAGCAATCAGCTGGATGGGGATTTTTCGGGTTCCAAGAACATTTTTGAAAAGGTGGTGGTTGGTTATTCTCCTAGGCGGTCAAGACATTCCGGGAGACTTTCAAGTGATTCACCCATGTATACGGTTAGAGAAGCTGGTTCAGATTTTGGTGCTGAATCTCCTAGGTATAACAGCAGCTTGAAGAAGGTGGATTATGTCTCACAGTCAGAGGACTACCCAAATACGAGAAAGCTAGATAACGCATCAGAAGTTGGAGATGACATGAGTGACAGAGTTTATACCATTGACTCTATCCATAATGGAGCACCTTACAATGGTTTTACAGAAGCCAAAGCTGGAGTTGGAGATTACGTAACTGCTCCAAGGGGATCACTTAATCAGCCTGATTTTGAGGATCCTGATATCATGAAGCTCTATATGAGGCTTCAGGCACTTGAGGCTGACAGGGAGTCGATGAGGCAGGCAATGCTTTCGATGCGGACTGACAAAGCTCAACTGGTATTACTTAAAGAAATAGCTCAACATTTGTGTAAAGACATGTCAGCGGAGAAACAAATGACTGTAAAGAAGCCATCTGTTGTTGGGAGTTCCTCCTTCATGTCAGTTTTTAAGGTAATTTTGGATTCTTTTGTTGGCAAATGAGATATAATTTTTCCAATAGTGCTACATGGTTGATTATTCTTTATTTTTTATTTTTTTAAGCCAGAGAGTGCTATCAAAATTATCATTTTCATGGACCATTATGCTTAATTAACACTTGTTTTTGTTTCATCTCTGTGTTCAGTGGATCAAGTCCTTTGTTTTCTGGAGAAGAAGAGCGCGTCGAAGCAAGTAAGTAGTTCACAACATCATAATAGATATAAATCAGTAGTTTATCTTGTCTTATAACTGACACAATCTAATTTATATATTTGTTTTAAAGATCAAATGAAAAACAATGGATTTGTTAACCATCTAAGCATCAAGCACCCGTTACAGCACTCTGGAAATTGAACCTATATAGAAATATATTTGAAATTTAAAAATTGCAGTGCTCTTAACTATGATGACATCTTTGGAGCAATTTATTTTTTTTGGTGAGAATAGTGTTGTAGTATCTAGCAATAGATCTTTTAGCCTTGAGAGCAAAAACTCTGCCTCCCAAAGCACTCTGGAACTTTTTTGCTTTGTTGATTGATCAAGTGCAATTAATCCTGTTATAATGTCTTGCATTGGTTTGAATCTAATTTCAGGTATATGTTTGGGCTATCAGCCAACGTGGGTTTGCTTATGCTTCTAGACAACGGTCCCCATGCAAGGCAGTGGAGATGTCTTACAAGCACACAAGTGTGAAACCAGTTAGCAAACATCAGTATCCATATGAAGGATATGCGCTCATGATACGCCAAGAGCATTTAATCACACTTGTGCGAGTAGATTTTGTATTCTTTTCCTGGTTTGGTTGTTGCTGAATTTGGGTATTTGTGCAGAGTGTTCTTTTGATTCAATTTTTTTTTTTCGGGGGTTTGAGTGACCGGTTTCTGGATACAGTTTGGGCATGCTTGCTCATACGAGTCTTAGGAATTCTTCAGCTCAAGCTATGTGTCATTTGACTGTCCTCTCCTGTACATTGCAGATGCTTGTATGATTGATTTCCAATTCAAATATGCAAGGCCTATTCTTTCAGCCCTAGCTTATGCAGGTTTACCCCAAAAGGGGATTTTAAATCTTGTTTCTCTTGGACTGTATTGTGGCCCTCTCTATCCCTCTTTCTTTTTTCTCCTCTCTGAAAGCAAAGTTGTTGGTTAAAGCATTGGTGGATGCTTTTGGTCCACCACACAGGGGCTTTCACAAATTCCTTTACTTTCTAATAATGCTGGTTTTTTGTTTTTGAGGATAAGAACTAATAATGCTGGTTTGATAGGTCCATTTATATTGTCTTTCTCAACTGTTAAATTAATTGTAGTTGGCCAAAAAAAAACAGGTGAATTGTAGTTTGCAAATTCTTTTTATATTTTTTATTCTTCCCATTATTTACCTGGGTTTTATATTGCACAAAATATAAAATAAAACCCATATTGAAAAAGGTTGTGGGACAGATGAACTGATGTGCCTGCCAATCCTGGTACTAATATTATTTTGAGGATCGCATGGCCGTGGGTGGCACATTGTTTCAGAAGGAAGGGAAAGGTCATAGTCTTATCTTCTTAACCTTGTATATTACTTCTGGTGATGTCAAGACGTAAACCCATTTTTATGAATTTTTTTACACTTTTCGGGCGAGACGTAAATTTACATCATCAATATATTCCGGCCCATCAGAGCTCTAAATTTAATTTTCAGATGTATGATAGTTTGGAAATGCTCAGAAATTACTCATAACTGCCTGTACTTTGTTGTCTCCTGCCTAACTGGCTAAACTACGAAAGAGCCTAATACCAACTCCCAAATTAATTAAACAGTCCAGGCCTCTGTCTGTGTGTGGTGTTGGGTAAATTCATTCATTTTTATCCATATTTTCCAATTAGAGCATTCACAATGGGCTTTCTAAACCACCTCCTTAGTCAAATTTTCGGGAGGAATTGGAAAAATACAACTTCAACCATGTTCCCTATCCACCTCCTAAAATAAGGAGACCTCTAGGAGCTCCTAAATTTGTGGAGAGAGAAAGGACTCCTAATGGCTCCCTATAATTTAATACTATTTTATTTAATGAGTATTTCAAATCTTTAATTAATACTAACTATTTTTTATATTAATTTTTAATAGAAATGGACCAATTACAAAAGAGTTATAGCATTTATGACTCCCTAAACTAGAGAACATGATTGGAGTTTAAATTTTATAGAGAGCTCCTAAAATAAGCATGATTGTGGATGCTCTCAAGAGGCATGATTAATGGGTTCTTACAAAAATTGGGAAAGCATGATCCATAAAAGACTGAGAAAATAATTCTTATAGATTTATATGCTGGAATTTGGGTATTCCCTGGAAACAACACAAGTTTGTTGGAGATGGTGGCTGAGTTCTGTCGTCGGAGGTGATGGAAAGACAGATGAAGGAGTAAAAGACGCTCTGATTTAATTTTATTTAATGTTAATTTTTCTTAATTTTAGTTATCAAAACATTAATGTAGGATAAGGGTAAAATAGAAAAGAAAAGGAATAAAAGAATATAAAATTAATTAAAAATTATTAAAAAGCAAAATAGAGATAAAAGAGAAGTGAGAAAATCTTTTTTATTTTATTTTTAAGTTTTCATCTTGTGAAAATCGTTTCTACACTATGTGCTCGTTTGGGACTGCTTATTTAGAAAGCACTTCTGCTTATAAGCGCTTTTATTATAAAGTCATTGAAAATTTCGTAAAAAATGGAAATGCTTCATGGAAAAGCACTTGGGAGTGCTTCCTAAAGAAACATATGGCAGTGCTTCTCAAGAAAGCGCATCTATGGCCCAGAAGCACTTCTAAAATTTTCTGTCAAACCTTGAGCGTTTTGTGCTTTTAGCCCTTCCAGAAGCACTCCCAAACGAATCCTAAAAAGCGCGTTTCTAACTGCGCCACTCTAAAACCCTGCCCCATCGCTCAGCCATTCTTCTGTTTCAGCAGCGCCGCAAAACCCTCTCCAATGCTTAGCTGCAAAACCTTGTTGTCCAGAAGGATCAAAACCATAAAGAAAAATAAGAATAAGAAAAGCAAAAACAGCAAAAGAATCAACAGTTTTTCTACAAAACAAAACCCCATTTCCGAAAAATACCAGCAAGAAGAAGATATAGAGGAAGAAGAAGATGGTGATGATGTTGAGGAAGGTTTTAATCTCAAAGCCTCGGCCCCATCACAATCACATGGGGTTCAACCACTGGGCAATCTCTACCTCAGCCCAGGCTCTGTCAACTCAAGGAACACTGGCTTAGGTAATCTCCAAACCCTAACAGATGAGCTTGTTCTTGAGGTTTTGGGGTTTTTGGGTGGGGCCCATTTGGGGGTTTTGGCCTCTGTGAGCAAATCTTTCTATGTCTTTGCAAACCATGAGCCCCTTTGGAGGAATCTTGTGTTGGATAATCTAAAGGGTAGACTTTTGTATAATGGCTCTTGGAAATCTACTTACATTGCTGCTCATTACCCTTCATTTGATGTGTCTAATATCTGTGTTTCGGGTTTGAGAGTGAGAGACTTTTATTCTGACTATCTCTTTCAGAGTTGGCTCTGTGCCAATCTCGAAATGAAACCTGAATGGCTTCAAAGAGATAATATAATCCGAAGAAGGGGCATTTCGGTTGAGGAATTCATTTCTGATTTTGAGGAACCAAATAAGCCGGTGCTGTTGGAAGGGTGTATGGATAATTGGGTTGCATTGGAGAAGTGGGATAGAGATTATTTGGTTCAGGTGTGTGGTGATGTAGAATTTTCGGTTGGGCCAGTGGAGATGAAACTTGGGGAGTATTTTAGGTATGCTGATCAGGCCAGGGAAGAGAGGCCACTGTATCTATTTGACCCAAAATTTGGAGAAAAGGTTGCAATATTGGGTTCAGAGTATGAAGTTCCAGTCTATTTTAGGGAGGACTTATTTGGTGTGCTGGGAAGTGAGAGGCCAGATTACAGATGGATTATAATTGGACCAGCTGGATCAGGTTCCTCGTTCCACATTGATCCTAATTCGACTTCAGCTTGGAATGCGGTGATCAAGGGGTCAAAGAAGTGGGTATTGTTTCCTCCTGATGTGGTTCCTCCAGGGGTGCATCCCAGTCCAGATGGTGCTGAGGTGGCATGTCCTGTTTCAATAATTGAATGGTTCATGAACTTTTATGGTGCAACAAAGACTTGGAAAAGGAAGCCTATCGAGTGCATTTGTAAGGCAGGGGAGGTGATTTTTGTACCTCAGGGATGGTGGCATTTGGTGATCAACTTGGAGGAATCAGTTGCCATTACACAGAATTATGTTAGCAGGTATGGATTTTCTGTAAGTTATGCTTTTTAATCTGAAAATTCTCATATTTTCTGTTGCATTTCTTGTAAGAATCGTAAACTGGTAGTATATAAGTAATCCTATAAGTTGGTCAAATAATGTTAATATGTCCTTCTGAGCCCTATTTTGATGATTAGTGCTACTACGTATTAAAAGAGCAAATTGGAAATAACACTGTTTTCAAAAAGCCATAGGAAAATATGGGCGAATTTAGCTGAAGTTTAGGTGTAATTTCAAGCATCCACTAGTGATATTTGAAAAATCAAAACAGATAGTTTATAGAAAGATGCTTGAAGAAGAGGCATCTTTGGTCAAGTAAAGATTGGATTTCCAAATTGAGAGATGTATCTTTTTAATAAGCCTGAAGGAAAGCCAGTGGATTGTAAGGGTTGTGTATATCCTTAAACTGACATTTCTAAGAAATTAAGAAGTTCAGCTACTTTTGCATTTTTGTTATTTTGTTAAATATTCGCTCAGTGAGGAAGTTGGATGTTAGATAACAGATGTATTGTGTGGTGTAGGTATTTGAATTCAAGGATATGGGAGAAAGTAGAATTTTTTTTATCAAAAAATCAAAACACGTAGTAAGATGTTTACAGCTCTAGATTAAAATGAAACTCCAAAAAGAACCCAAATAGCATAGCATGCAAAAAAAATTAATGTTATATTTCTTCAACTTCATATGGCAGGATGAGGGTGTGCAGTGCATTCCCCATTCATAAAATCCACCAAAGAAAGGTTTACGGTTAAACTTACCTGGTTTTTATGTTTTGCAGGAGAAATTTGTTGAATGTCTTGGATTTTCTTAAGAGGCCAAATGCCAGCACTCTTGTATCTGGAACGAGAGATCGGGTGAATTTGTATGATAAGTTTAAAAGTGCTATTGAGGCTTCTTTTCCTGGTACTATTGGTCATCTTACGCAGAAGGCAGAAGAGAAGAAGGCCCAACAGAAAAAACCCTCCTTCTGGGATTCAGTTACAGATTCGAAGGCCGGTGCTTTCAAGTTCTCTTTCTAGAGGAAAGGGACCACAAGACTGAGCAAACTGGAACTAATCTTGCCTCCAGCAAAATGAGAGGAAAAGAACAACAATTTTGACACTAATTTGATTCATTAGACATTGTTGTATTTCTATCATTTTTTACCATATAATGGCATTAAGTGTTTTTCTTTCTCCTGTTTTAGTGCATCTCATAGGAATGGGGGAAAATTGAGTTCAAACTCGTAGGTAATGAGCTTCTACCAATTTTTTGTTCCCATTTTTCGAGTATTAGGTTCACTAGGCACTTGCCTGGCCCTGACTAGAGTAGGAAACTCATAAACTTGAACAAACTCAGCTCAACATAACGAAAGCCTAATACCTCTATCCTAAGCTGGAACACAAGATTACTCACCATCGAACCATGAATCATAAAGATCGATTCTTGCCCGGCCTTTTCAGGAGCATTTACATATTGGCACTCTCAGGGTTACTCATGTTGAAAGTTTCAACAGGTGTTTTTGTGTAACAGGCTTTTTTTGTTGTCTAACTTTGAGTAACAGGCTACACAAAAGGAGTTGCCCCTCGGCTTTGAACCCCTTCCCTCTCTTACGTAGTTTCAAATAGAAACCTTAACAACATAACCTTGTTCGCAAATTCTTGCATGCAAAAATTGTATACAGCCCCTTAATGCTGGTCACGTGACCAACTTTCTAGTACAAGAAGAATTTCTCTTCAAGGTCATAAAATCTTGTAATGTACTTAGCATCCACTGCAACAACCAAAAACTTTTGAAACTTTTTTTGGACAATCGTCTTGAGTTGAAACTTTTTCAGCACAATTACGATATGGTTGTAAGTTTGTCAATGCATATGAAGTTGCAGCTGCATACCAAGAGCGTAGATTATAGTACATTTTCTGATAATTCTTTGTCAATAAAACCATTAATCATGCAGCATGTATTGCCATATTTCTAGGATTCATGTAGCACAATTTAATTGGTAAAACAAATCTTACAGAAGCAAAACAAGGCCATCCAAAATTAGAATAGACCAAATCAAAGCAGATACAATTAGTTAGGATTAAATAATGAAATCAGCCAGAAACATTGTGAAAACAAATTATTGTATTTCTAGTCAGCTTCTAAAGCCGGAGAAAGAGAACCTGAATAAGAACCATTTGAGAACTTCAAAGTTTCTAATAATCCCATGCGCAAGTAAGGAGTAACAGTGGCTTCTGGAATACCAAATGCATAGGTGCTTTCTTGCAAGTCTTCAGCTGCCGCATCTTGACAATCAGATTTCTCAGGAACTGCTTCTATAGCAACATTCAAACCGATTGAGGTAGGTTCATTCATAAAACTGGAAACAACCAAAATCAAGTAAAGCCACGGGTAAGCTCCAAATTCAGACTACTTAAAACAAAGAAAATCTCTAAATTCAGACTGGTAAATAATGTGAACGAATGCAGACTGGTGTATTAGCTTGGCAAGGTGCAGGGAATTAGCTTTATTTTGAGGAGTGGCATGCTTTTATCTGTCTTTCATTTTGCTATCTGCATTGGTCTTCTTGTCAACTATCTTACCTCTTTGTAATTTTATTGTCTCTTTATGAAAAATGCAGACTAGCACAGTTCAAATCGTAGCATACCAATTTGAACTGTACTGTAATTATTCAAGTAACTTGATGTCCATTAGTACATTCATAGCAAATGAATAACTACACTCCAGATTGGAGGATAGGCTCAAGCCGCTCAACACAACAGATCATCTAAAGATAATACCAAAATTCATTATTTCACTTGGCCTTAGATTTTGGGTATTCATGACTTGGTACGCTAAATCATAGAAAAACCTGAAGACTTTTCAGCATGAATGCAAGGGTTCATATGAAACGAAAATTATGCTAATGTTTACCTCGCCTCAAAGCTTTTCCCTTCAGAGCCCATTATGGCACATAGGCTGCAAATGATCCATGGTGGAAGATATGCGTCCTTAATTTCAACACTTGAGCAGAGACCAGCTGATGAGCTTTTAATGGATCCATCATCATTAATGATGGATCCTTTATTGGGAGCAACAATATGGTCCGGTCTTTTCAATTCCATGCATTTAACCTGCAAAACAAGGTTAGAATAAAAAATTCCATTTATATATATTTCAGAGAAAATTCAACATAATGAAAAGGCAAGTTAGCATATTCATGACAAAACGGGGGGAATTGTTCTCTGCACAGGTCTGGGATCTCTTTTAGGTAAAAACATAGGCCCAGTAAGTCATTATCTATGATACGGTGAAAGCTATAAATCATGCCTTGACTCTAATAGTTACTAATAGCATTGGCAGTGGCAAGCATGAAGCTCCACCCAAAAGCACATACTCAAACAGATATAGAATTCAGTTTTATGGCAACAAGACATGCCGACTTAGTATGCTGTTTTACGGCAACAAGACATGCTGACTTAGTATGCTACAGTCTCCGTGGCATAACAATTAATGTTATTAAGGAACCACAAACATTTTCACACCTACCTCTGGAGAAGAAATTGCAGCATTCTGAAATGGCACAGGTGAATATAATACAGGAACATCTATTCCCATCAAGACAGTCAAGAAAGATCTGAATTGTAAACAGAAGAAAGCAAGATCAAATGAGAAGATAATACATACCAAATAAGTGTTTAATCAGTTTAGCCAGATACATGGAATTTGAAAACCAAGTGGCTGAGGTTACAACAGAGTTATCTTTTTACAATTACATACCTATAATTTAACAAAATATCGAACAGACCATGTACGTTCGTATTGCCACTGAAAACAAGCAATGATTCCGGAGTATTATCTATATCAGACAAGGAACTTGAGCGCCGAGTCTGCAAAATTTGCAATGGAGGCACAAATAAGTTAAGCAGATAAAGGATCTTTAAAACATGTTAACCTGGAAATGGCACAAGTAGACGTGACAAATGCATATGGTTTGGCATGCGTGATCATCCTTTCCAACCAATATCTTTAAAAAGATAATAGTGGAATGATACAAACCTCATTATCAAGTGTAAGACTGTTTGTCCAAAAAAATAGTGTAAGACTCTCAGACTACTCTTTTCTTGTTCTCTGAAACTATCGAAAGTTTTTATATTATCAAGTGGTGGATAAGAACAGCCAACTGCTGCCCAGTATAGGTGACTCAGTAGAACAATCGAGCAACTAATCTTCACCATATCCCACAAAAAGTAGAGAAAGGTATTTCATGACCTCACCAGGCCTGAAATAAAATAAGCAAAACAAGAACAAAGAGTGATATGTGGGAAAGAAAAAACAGATATTAACCTGGCTGAAATTCTGCTTCTCCATCTCTGAGAGCTCAATAAGAACTTCTTGAGCGACTTGCTCTACCTTAGAACGGCAAAGAGGCATAGAGAAACAAACATCCTGATGCCAATATTGTACAGTGAAAAAACGTAAGACACATAGAAAAAAATGGACAAAGAAAGCAGTACAAGGTCCATACTCAGCTGATACACAAAAAACAGACAACAAAGACAAGGTTACACACAACAGTAGAAGGACCATCATCAGCCTGAAACATAACATTTAAAGAACAAAAAGGCAAACATAACAAGAGAACTGCAAACATTTATACAATTAAGATGAGTACACTTCTAAAAAATAATAATAATACTTGCAACTTACATGCTCTCTTAACAATGATCTCAAGGCTCCTGTTGACTGTGAAATATAAGCATTGTTGAAGCGTTTTGAGCCACCAGCGACATCAGAACCAGTGAACATCACCACAAAATATGGAGTACACACTATAAGATTTGTAAATGAAAACAGAAATCAGTGTGGAGTTCATATGGAAAAAATAAAGAGGGTTTAGGGCATAAGACTCCACAAAGTAAAGTTTATGCCTTCTTGAAGCTACATCAATGAAATAAGACATTCTTGTTTTGTGTATGATGATTTATAGTTATATGCAAAAGCTAACATAAAAAAAGATTTAGCACAGACTGAAAAATGGGGAGAAATTAATCCTTGTATGTTACATAAGGCATGATTCATTAATTGTATCCCCACTCTTAGAAGAAGGCTAGGAGCCTTGCAATAGAGGAACAATTGTACATCAATAAATAATAAATTAAGAGAGTTCAAAGAGTAATACATATATAAACACACATAAAAGTGGCTTGAAAAAACACAATATATGGGCATAGGTAATTACCGTAAAAGATATTACAGATCCCATTGCGAAGCATGTAGTAAAGACTTTGAAATGAGTCCTCCCACGCTACCTGTCGTTTTCTTAAGAATTCCATTTCCGCTGCAAAAGTAAAAGTAAAACTACTGATAATAAGACAATTTCAGGAAAATAAAGAAAGGGGAAAAATCAAAACAGTTTGCAAAAAAAAATATTATTTGGCGCACCTCCCTCAGCTGTTGATGAGGTCAACACTTGTATAAGAGAAGGTGGTAGGGTAGATTGAGGGTAAACCCATGAATGTAGAAGTTTAGAACTAATGACTTGGGAAGTTGATGTGAGCCCTGAGCTGTGGCTCCTATTTTGATCCTCATAAGAATTAGACTGGAACTTGAGATAAGGCATAGTAGTGTAGGCTCCACACGTTACTGACCTATGAATCCTGAAAATGCAAAATGAATGAACTAATTACAAACATCCTGCCAACTATGACCAATGAAAAACTAATGGAAATAAGCAATGCATTAGCACAAAATGGGTGTAGCAGGTGAATAGAATGTGCAAGAGACACCCTCTAAACAAAATGAAATGACTAGTTTTCTCATGTCTGCACTGTCCATATATATATATTACTACTTTACTAATGAAAAACTAATGTATGGATAGAAATA
>NW_018921605.1:138065-183000 GCF_002207925.1 Prunus avium | reverse complement strand
AGTAAAATCTTTCTGCTTCCTCAAATTTTGCAAACTCTCTCTCCGCTAAATCAGCAATGCTCATATTTTGGAAGTTTAACCCATCATACTCAAACTGTCCGCTTTTCTCAGTAATTTCTTTTGTTCTACTGTCCAAAATCTGTAAAGATGGAGCATTTTCAGTTTCTTCAAGTGACTCAGCCTCTGCAAAATAACCTTCACTGTTAGGTACAGAGTTTTGGCCCTGAATTCCATTCGTTTGACTTGCTTCTGCATCCATTTCCTGAAAATAGGCAACATGTCTTCCATGGCATAATTAATATGAACATAAACGGATACACATCAATTGCATTTAGTAGAAATATAAACATACAATTAAATTATTAAGGATTAGTCCTTACTGAGAGATTCTACATTTCATACTTGTGCACATATAATGGCAATTGCGTGACAAGAATGCAAAGAGACTATTCTGTTTGTCAGTTGCAAGACTATAATGCAATTAGACGTAACTGTTTGTCAATTGCATTCACAAATCACATATGTTCTCAAAATGTAAGAGGCTACCAATAACATGGCAATATGGATACAATCATTGCAAAATAGGACTAACCAATTGGTAATTGGATTCAAAATGACATATTGAAGAACCTCTTACATTTCCATTACCAAAATGCAAGGCTACAAATATCATGCCATTTGCATTACAATTAATAAATTCTATCTAATGTTTTTCGAATGAGTCACAAACTTTTCAACATCAACAATATGCCCAACATTAAAGAAGAGAAAGATATTGACATTGATCATATTGTGTTTCTTGTCTGTGAAATAACTCAAATTACAATGGTTTTCTTTTCAGCAAACCAAAAACCCATTTACTTCTGCTTAGTTGCTTCCTGGGCTGCATTAATTTCTGCTTAGTTTTTCTGATTTTCTTTTCATAAAATAATTACTTGATTCATAGAGGGAAAATTACCCATAGAAATAGCTGGTTTTTTTTTAGCAGATCAATATAGCAAAATGTTATATTGCTGGTCTTTGGAAACTCAAGTGTGGACAAGGATAATAAAAATCATGTGGTAAATTTTCATTTTCATTTTTTATTTTTGTTAAACAAGAGAGATACCATCACGAATTCAACATTTTAATATATGCTTATAATACAAAGTTTTTTTTTTTGGGGGTTCTTTTTTCGGGATTGAAAAGTTTGGTGTCCTCTTTGTGCATGCTTAAACTAATAAACTTAATCACTCAATCAGTTGTTGGGTTTGATTATTGAGAAAATGACAGAAAGCTGTAGGGAAAGCACAGAATCTTGCAACAGCAAATCCAACCGACCCCATTTCCATTCATATGGAAAATGCAAGCTGAGAAAAAGCTGGGAACTCAAGTGTGGACAAGGATAATAAAGCTATTAATTTTACCTTTGCAATGGCCACTTAAGTACGTTTCAGCAACAGCAACTCGTTTCCACTGGTTTTTTGTGAACCACGCAAAATGCCCAGCCACTGAGATTTAAGATCTTCTCAATTCATCTCCAGAATCAAGCGATTCACATGTAGGGGAAGAGAGGGAGAGATGAAAGAGAGAGTGCCGTTCTTGGAGAAGCCTCAGCAGCAGTTCACGATCTTCCCTTCTCCCTTTCTGTTTCTGTTTTTCTTTTCTTGTTTTCTTTTTCTTTTTCTGTTTAATTTTTATTTTATTCACTTTTACCTACACCAACCCTTTTAACAGGTTACCAGCATTCAATGGTGTGGATTTAACCCTCATCTCCACTTCTGATACTTTGGGCGCATGGATACACCACGCCCATTGTAGAATTTTCCTTGCTTCCACAGTCATCGTGAGGAAAATTCTCAAAGGTACAACATCCCATCACATGATATAACTTACAGTACTTTGAGTGGAAATAACTCTGGTCAACTAGTGGAATGGCACCTTTTTTTTGTATTATAAAAAGTATCCGACAATTAAGAGTCACTTTATTTATAAGAAAAAAAAAAAAACTGCCATGCAGGTATAAAATAACACCTCCATGCATGGCATAACCTTGCCTTCCACCATCCACAAACTTTGTGACTATCAAATTTAGTACTTCTCATCCCTCAAAATATGTCACAACAAATCCAGAACAAGAGAACCATAGAATAACTGTATGCATTTTACGCTTATATACACATAAATATCTAAAAAGAAAAGGAGGTGAAGGCGAGGAGAAGGACGAAGTGAGGGAGGAGGAATTTACCAGTATATTCCTAGATAATTAGGCCTGGTTCCTAAGAACCCTTCATTATCAGAGATGTACTTTAGAAGTTTATACTTATAGCTCTGAGATGGAACTGGATAAGACTCAGAATACTCGCATCCTCTTGAACTACTAAACTTATACTATAGATCTTAGATCTTAGGTGCCACCAATTCACATTTACAACAAATAAGAATACAATACGGTTATGTGCCAGTTAGTCATTTACATTACCAACCCTGAAAAACTGCATTCATATCATTTACCGTAAGAAATGTGGGCACAAGAAACAACACAATGGATTAAGCAAGACTGTAAATTTCAAGGTACACAAAACTTGCCCATATAGGTCATGAGCAATATTGCAAGAAGACTTTTTCATAATGGTATGTTCTCCCTCCCTCTCAAAAATAAACACCCTTGGAAGCTTGTGCCTCTCAAAACTCCCCACACAGACAACCACCTTAACAGATTCCATACAGGAATGCCCAAGCAATGTAGTCATAAACAAAAGCCTAAAACATTTAGCACACTTCCAGCTCATATTTTGAAAAGCATAAATTCCCCAAGAGAATCCAAGGAAGTGATGTATATATATATATATATGTTCATACAGTCATAAAATATACCTGACCTGAGGCAAGAGAAATGCAAACATTCTCTACATACTCATACAGTCATACTAACCAAAAGTATAGACTCAAAAATAAAAATAAAAAATAAAAAATAAAAATTTTGGGTAATGATTTAGATGAAACCAAGGTTCAAGAGTATTGCCATGTTTAACATTCCCAAGTCGGACCTGATCACCTACCTTAAAGCAAATGGCAACATTTCCTAGCCAACGTTCACTAAACCCAATTCATGGCATCAACATTGGCAGCCACATATATTAAATTCCAGGATAAACATAAATTAAACGGTTAAGCCAAAACCAAAGCCAAAGCCAAATTTTTCCTCCACATAAAATAATGACCAAGAGAACCATATGCAATCACTCAAACAAAACATACAATCAAAATGATAAATACTCCAAAACGCATTCAAACCACTGAAAACTAGCCAACAATCATCGTAAATTTCAGAACAACGTGCAAAAGGGACCAAAAGCCAAATGAGAGAGTCCGTACCACAAGTTTGTCATCGGTGTAATCCCCCATGAACTCCTTAAGTTTCTCCCTCACACTAGCTCTCAATCTTTGATAATGGGAGTGTAAACTTAGTCGTGTAATTGGACACACTAGATACAGTATGTGCGTGAATAAAAACGCATCACATTTCGTGAATTTTTCTGCTAGAGAACTTATACTCTCCGCTCCTGTTCGTATGGGCAATGGACCCCACGCGGATAAAATAACACTTCACGCACTTATTCAAACATCCTTCTGCCGAATACATTGTGAATGAAATCTAGTCTACCACCTTAGTGTACCCATTTTATTTTCGTCAATCTCCCAATTAACCATTAATTCCTTTAGTTTCCATCAATTCCTCGTGCCACCGAAGTGACACGTCCTAGCCGACCTCGGGAAAACACAAAGTAACCCGAGCCGCAATCCTCACGGGATTCAGGGGACATTTAGTCGACCTGACCCGCGTACCTCGCTCCCACGGTCCGGGTACCTCTAGGACTCGCGGAGCGTAAGTCAAGCATGCTGACACATCCGAAGGCAATTGATAAAACCGAAAGCAACAATTTAATCCGTAGGCAACACATATAAACTGAAGGCAACCTTTATTATTCTTGGGTACTTATGGGGGTTTCTAAGAGAATATAAATCCAAAAAAGTTAATAAGAAATGAAGTGAATTCTTATTTATCCCTGAACTCTGCTGCCATTTTATCTATTGATTATCTAAAATTCTGGTATGCCATAAACTCTAGGCACCCTCAACTCGGCAGCATAGAATAAAATATATACATATATATAAAAGCGATAAATCAAGCTATTAAAACTCAGATCAATGAATAACTTATTCAAGATCAAATAATGAGATTAAAATACATAACAACCATTTATAAAACAAAACGTCCACTCATTGAACTTCCTCTAGTTTCATAGACCAATTTATGTACTGCTAACTTAGATTAATATATTTGTGCATATACATATATATATAAAGATAAGAAAAATAAATCAAATACTGCTAAAGACATTTTTAACTATTCCTTCCAAAGTTACATAAAACTCACTGCTAAATACATATACATTCATAAGGATTTGTAACTAACCTATCATGGAAAATAAATAACTAAACAAATAAACGATAAAATTACTAAAATCACATTAGCTAAGTGAAATCTTAAAGCCAGAGGCAACGGATTTACTGAAATATAGATTTTTCTCATTAATTTACAAAACAAACTCCTAACTTAAGAAATTTATTGTAATATGGAAACAATCCTTTAATTTAGAAAGCTCAAAACCCGGACATACCCCCTTCTATAACCCGACAGTTCCATCCTCGCAGGCCTCGGAAACACAAGGTTAACCGAGCCGCATTCCTCGCACCGCATGTTTTGGGTGTTCCCGAAACTCGTGGGGCATTACATGAATAACAAATGATTTCAAAACACTGGGGGGTACTCCGGTGGTGGGTTTGAAACTCATATTCCGGGATTTATCACAACTTTGCCCTTACTCCTCAAATCTGTCTTTCATATGAAAATCTCAACAAATTTTTATTTATTTAATATTATTATTATTTTTCAACCCTTCATGATACCTTTTTTACTCAACCTCGCCGGCAAGGCAAAACATCATATAGAAACATCAATCAATTTACTAATATAAGGATGCACACGTGGTGCTGAGTGTACAGGAATATAACATAATGCTCTGATACCAAGTTGACAGGACCCGACCCAAATTCCACTTTGGAATCCGAGCCGAACCCTGTGTGTGTCCGACACCTGGCAAGTGCCGAGCACAACTGACCTAATTGCCTTTCTAGTCAAAATTCAAAGAAAATCAAGTACGACTTCTGCCGAAAATTCGACAGAGTCCCCCTTGTAAATTGAACATTTCCCAAAATTTCTACCTGTAAAACAAGCTTATAAATATATAACCCAACTGCCAGCATGCATAAATTATGTCCAAGAAATCAAGCATCATAACATTCTGGCTTCAAGCCTCAACAATTCAAATAAATCATTCTGTTAACAAATTTAATTCTGATTCTTAGAACATTCTTATAATAGTATTAGATTCCAAATAACTTAACTGTACTACCTTTCAATCAATTATCCTCGCGGCTACACCTAGAATTCTAGGTTGCCTACGTACCCTTAACCAGGGATCAAGCCACACGTAGTTCTTTCCCTTTATACATTGCACCTGTTATACTTGCACAGAAACAGAACATGTTTATTTATATTTATATAACAAGTCATACGTTTGCATAAACCTTCACACCAGTTTAAAACATTGTAAAATAAACATTCCTCTTCCACCTGGGTGTGTCTATCATTATCTGTCATTTCCTCGTGTCTTAGTTCATGACACATCCTCGCAGGTCTCGGTAACACAAGGTCGCCCAAGCCGCAACCCTCGCAGGATTCAGGGGATGTTTAGTCGACCTAATCCGCATTACTCGAAATAGTTCATATTCAAACATATGCAAGTCACTTATTGCATTTCCTCGAGTTCATACACCAATATATATAATTTATACGATTGGCTTAAATTATATATATATATATATATATATACGTAATAAATAAAGATGAAGACAAAGATGGATTAAGGTAAACATGAAGATAAAAAAAATAAGATAAAATAAAATAATAATAAAATCAACATGCTTCAAAGACCCTATTTATTCTTGCTTCAAAGATATATATATATATATATTTCCATCTTTTTTTTTGTAAAACAATTTATCGCTTACTAAATTAATGGTACTGTGTAAACTCCTCCATTTTAGTTTAAAAGCAATCTCAAAACTTAAATTCTCTCCACCTAGGCGTACCCCCATTTCTGATCCGTCAATTCCGTTATTACCGTCAATTCCATCCTCGCAGGCCTCAGAAACACAAAGTTAACTAGGCCGCGTTCCTCGCAGGCCTCGGAGACACCAAGTCAACCCGAGCCGCGTTCCTCGCAAGCCTCAGGGGACCATAAGTCAGCCTGAGCCGCGTCCCTCGCAGGCCTCGGAGACACCAAGTCAATCCGAGCCGCGCTCCTCGCAGGTCTCAGGGGACCATAAGTCAGCCTGAGCCGCGTCCCTCGTACCACACGGTTCAGGCGTCCCCGAACTCGTCGGGCGTTATCTATGAATAACAACTGTTTCAAAGCAACTGGGGGGGTACTCCTGTGGTGGGTTTGAAAACAAAATCATATCTGAAGCTTATCTTGAGATTCCTCTTATTTCACAAACTATTTAGATATTTAGCTAATTTATTAATTATGGCAAAATCCCATTAACAAACCATTCCGAAACTAAAATAATACTATTTAAAAGTAATGGATAACTAAATGAGTAAATAATTGAATAAATAAATAACTAAATATATAGTTCAATACCCACTGCCAGAAAATCTCAAAATTTGGTGCCAAGCATCCTACCCTAGGTTCAGACCATCAACTGGAGCCACGTTTGTTCTTGGACCATGGCCAAAAACTAACCGGAACTAGCCGGAACAAAGCCGAAACCGTCGGCCAAAATGGTTATTTTGAACTATCTGAAAAACCTTAATATCGATCTACAATACCTACATAAACATATAGGGCATGATGAGGGGATGAATTTACATACCTCACTCGACGGAGTTGGCCGTTGGAATTGCGGAAAACCGAACCCTTTTCTAAGCTTTGAATCAAGCTCACCGCCAACGAATAAAATCGGGTTTTTGGTGGGTTTTATAGAGGAGGACGAGGGGAACATTTTTCGTGAATGTGGCACAGCCAACCGGTGCACAACTAGCCTAATGACTCCTCCCACCAAATTGAAAGGCAGTTCGTTCCAAATTGGAGTGGTTGGTGTATTGCATAGTTCTAGCGATTGGATCTCACTCAAAACTAGCCTAATGACTCCTCCCACCATATTACGATGTTTCCCAAGTTTGGGGCTCGATCTGATATGAATGGAGGGAAGAAATTGGACAATTCAACTCGAAAGGCAGTTCTTTCCAAATTGGAGTGGTTGGTGTATTGCATAGTTCTACCGATTGGATTTCACTCAAAACTCACCGAACGACTCCTCCCACCATATTATGCTATTTCCCAAGATTTGGGCTCGATCCAATGTCAATAGGTGTAAGAAATTGGACAATTCAATTTGGAAGACAGTTCGTTCCAAATTGGAGTGGTTGGTGTATTGCAGAGTTCTAGTGATTGGATTTCACTCAAAACTCACCAGATGACTCCTCCCACCATATTATGATGTTTCCCAAGATTTGGGCTCGATCCGATATCAATACGTGTAAGAAATTGGACAATTCAATTTGAAAGGCAGTTTGTTCCAAATTGGAGTGGTTGGTGTATTGCATATTTCTAGCGATTGGATTTCACTCAAAACTCACCAAATGACTCCTCCCACCATATTATGATGTTTTCCAAGATTTGGGCTCGATCCGATATCAATAGGTGTAAGAAATTGGACAATTCAATTTGAAAGGCAGTTCGTTCCAAATTGGAGTGGTTGGTGTATTGCATAGTTCTAGCGATTGGATTTCACTCAAAACTCACCAAATGACTTCTCCCACCATATTATGATGTTTCCCAAGATTTGGGCTCGATTCGATATCAATAAGAGTAAGAAATTAGACAATTCAATTTGAAAGGCAGTTCGTTCCAAATTGGAGTGGTTGGTGTATTGCATAATTCTAGCAATTGGCTTTCATTCAAAACTCACCAAATGACTCCTCCCACCATATTATGATGTTTGCCAAGATTTGGGCTCGATCCGATATCAATAAGTGTAAGAAATTGGAGAATTCCATTTGAAAGGCAGTTCGTTCCAAATTGGAGTGGTTGGTGTATTGCATAGTTCTAGCGATTGGATCACACTCAAAAATAGCCTAATGACTCCTTCCACCATATTATGATGTTTCCTAAGTTTTGGGCTCGATCCGATATGAATGGAGGGAAGAAATTGGACAATTCATCTTGAAAGGCAGTTCTTTCGAAATTGGAGTGGTTTGTGTATTGTATAGTTCTAGCGATTGGATTTCACTCAAAACACACCGAATGACTCCTCCCACCATATTATGAAGTTTCCCAAGATTTGGGCTTGATCCGATATCAATAGGTGTAAGAAATTGGACAATTCATTTTAAAAGGCAGTTCGTTCCAAATTCAAGTGGTTGGTCTATTGCATAGTTCTAGCGATTGGCTTTCACTCAAAACTCACCGAATGACTGCTCCCACCAAATTATTTTCTTTCCCAAGATTTGGGCTCGATCCGATGTCAATAGGTGTAAGAAATTGGACAATTCAATTTGAAAGGCAGTTCGTTCCAAATTGGAGTGGTTGGTGTATGGCATAGTTCTAGCGATTGGGTTTCACCCGAAACTCACCAAACGACTCCTCCCACGATATTATGATGTTTTCCAAGATTTGGGCTCGATCCGATATCAATAGGTGTAAGAAATTGGACAATTCATTTTAAAAGGCAGTTCGTTCCAAATTCAAGTGGTTGGTCTATTGCATAGTTCTAGCGATTGGCTTTCACTCAAAACTCACCGAATGACTGCTCCCACCAAATTATTTTCTTTCCCAAGATTTGGGCTCGATCCGATGTCAATAGGTGTAAGAAATTGGACAATTCAATTTGAAAGGCAGTTCGTTCCAAATTGGAGTGGTTGGTGTATGGCATAGTTCTAGCGATTGGGTTTCACCCGAAACTCACTGACTCCTCCCACCGTATTATGATGTTTCCCAAGATTTGAGCTCGATCCGATATCAATCGGTGTAAGAAATTGGACAATTCAAGTTCCAACGCAGTTTGTTCCAAATTGGAGTGGTTGGTGTATTGCATAGGTCTAGGAATTGGATTTCACTCAAAACATACCAAGTCACTCCTCCCACCGTATTATGGTGTTTCCCCTGATTTGGACTCTATCCGGTATCAATAGGTGTAAGAAATTGGACAATTCAATTTGAAAGGAAGTTTGTTCCAAATTGGAGTGGTTGGTGTATTGCATAGTTCTAGCTATTGGATTTCACTAAAAACTCACCAAGTGACTCCTCCCACCGTATTATGTTGTTTCCCATGATTTGGCCTAGATCCGATATCAATAGGTGTAAGAAATTGGACAATTCAATTTGAAAGGCAGTTCGTTCCAAATTGGAGTGGTTGGTGTATTGCATAGTTCTAGCGATTGGATTTCACTCAAAACTCCCCAAATGACTCATCCCACTATATTATGATGTTTCCCAATATTTGGGCTCGATCCCATATCAACAGGTGTAAGAAATTGGACAATTCAATTTGAAAGGCAGTTCGTTCCAAATTGGAGTGGTTGGTGTATTGCATAGTTGTAGCGATTGGATTTCAATGAAAACTCACCAAATGACTCAGAGCACCATATTTTGATGTTTCCCCAGATTTGGGCTCGATCCGATATCAATAGGTGTAAGAAATTGGACAATTCAATTTGAAAGGCAGTTCGTTCCAAATTGGAGTGGTTGGTGTATTGCATAGTTCTAGCGATTGGGTTTCACCCGAAACTCACCAAACGACTCCTCCCACGATATTATGATGTTTTCCAAGATTTGGGCTCGATCCGATATCAATAGGTGTAAGAAATTGGACATTTCAATTTGAAAGGCAGTTTGTTCCAAATTGGACTGGTTGGTGTATTGCATAGTTCTAGCGATTGGATTTCACTCAAAACACACCAAATTACTCCTCCTACCGTATTATGATGTTTCCCAAGATTTGGGTTCGATCCGATATCAATAGGTGTAAGAAATTGGACAATTCAAGTTCCAACGTAGTTCGTTCCAAATTAGAGTGGTTGGTGTATTGCATAGTTCTTGCGATTGGATTTCACTCAAAACTGACCAAATGACTTCTCCCACCATATTTTGAAGTTTCCCAAGATTTGGGCTCGATCCGATATCAATAGGTGTAAGAAATTGGACAATTCAAGTTCCAACGCAGTTTGTTCCAAATTGGAGTGGTTGGGGTATTGCATAGTTCTAGCGATTGGATTTCACTCAAAACTCCCCAAATGACTTCCCCCACCATATTTTGAAGTTTCCCAAGATTTGGGCTCGATCCGATATCAATAGGTGTAAGAAATTGGACAATTCAAGTTCCAACGCAGGTCGTTCCAAATTGGAGTGGTTGGTGTATTGCATAGTTCTAGCAATTGGATTTCACGAAAAAACTCACCAAGTTACTCCTCCCACCGTATTATATAGTTTCCCATGATTTGGGCTCGATCCGATATCAATAGGTGTAAGAAATTGGACAATTCAAGTTCCAACGCAGTTCGTTCCAAATTGGAGTGGTTGGTGTATTGCATAGTTCTAGCGATTGGATTTCACTCAAAACTCCCCAAATGACTCATCCCACTATATTATGATGTTTCCCAAGATTTGGGCTGGATCCGATATCAATAGGTGTAAGTAATTGGACATTTCAATTTGAAAGGCAGTTCGTTCCAAATTGGAGTGGTTCGAGTGTTGCATAGTTCTGGCGATTGGATTTCACTCAAAACTCACCAAATGACTCCTCTCACCATATTATGATGTTTCCCAAGATTTGGGATCGATCTAGTATCAATAGGTGTAAGAAATTGGACAACTCAAGTTCCACCGCAGTTCGTTCCAAATTGGAGTGGATACTGTATTGCATAGTTCTAGCCATTGGATTTCATTCAAAACTCACCAAATGACTCCTCCCACCATATTATGATGTTTCCCAAGATTTGGGCTCGATCCGGTATCAGTAGGTGTAAGAAATTGGACAATTCAATTTGAAAGGCAGTTCGTTCCAAATTGGAGTGGTTGGTGTATTGCGTAGTTCTAGCGATTGGATTTCACTCAAAACTCACCAAGTGACTCCTCCCACCGTATTATGATGTTTCCCATGATTTGGGCCCGATCCGATATCAATAGGTGTAAGAAATTGGACAATTCAAGTTCCAACGCAGTTTGTTCGAAATTGGAGTGGTCGGTGTATTGCATAGTTCTAGCGATTGGATTTCACTCAAAACTTACCAAGTCACTCCTCCCACCGTATTATGATGTTTCCCATTCTTTGGGCTCGATCCGATATCAATAGGTGTAAGAGATTGGACAATTCAAGTTCCAACGCAGTTCGTTCTAAATTGGTGTGGTTGGTGTATTGCATAGTTCTAGCGATTGGATTTCACTCAAAACTCACCAAATGATTCCTCCATCAAAACTCACCAAATGACTCCTCCCACCATATTATGATGTTTCCCAAGATTTGGGCTCGATCCGATATCAATAGGTGTAAGAAATTGGACAATTCAATTTGAAAGGCAGTTCGTTCCAAATCGGAGTGGTTGGTGTATTGAAAAGTTCTAGCGAATGCATTTCACACAAAACTCACCAAATGACTCCTCCCACCATAATATGATGTTTCCCAAGATTTGGGCTCGATCCGATATCAATAGGTGTAAGAAATTGGACAATTCAAATTCCAACAGTTCGTTTCAAATTGGAGTGGTTGGTATATTGTATAGTTCTAGCTATTGGATTTCACTCAAACTCACCAAATGACTCCTCCCACCATACTATGATGTTTCCCAAGATTTGGGCTCGATCCGATATCAATTGGTGTAAGAAATTGGACAATTCAATTTGTATGGCAGTTCGTTCCAAATTGGAGTGGTTGGTGTTTTGCATAGTTCTAGCGATTGGATTTCACTCAAAACCCCCCAAGTGACCCCTCCCACCGTATTATGATGTTTCCCATGATTTGGGCTCAATCCGATATCAATAGGTGTAAGAAATTGGACAATTCAAGTTCCAACGCAGTTCGTTCCAAATTGGAGTGGTTGGTGTATTGCATAGTTCTAGCAATTGGATTTCCCTCAAAACTCACCAAATCACTCCCCCCACCATATTATGATGTTTCCCAAGATTTGGGCTCGATCCGATATCAATAGGTGTAAGAAATTGAACAATTCGATTTGGAAGGCAGTTCGTTCCAAATTGGAGTGGTTGGTGTATTGCATAGTTCTAGCGATTGGATTTCACTCAAAACTCACCAAATCACTCCTCCCACCATATTGTGATGTTTCCCAGGATTTGGGCTCGATCCGATATCAATAGGTGTAAGAAATTGGACAATTCAATTTGGAAGGCAGTTCGTTCCAAATCGGAGTGGTTGGTGTATTGAATAGTTCTAGCGAATGCATTTCACACAAAACTCACCAAATGACTCCTCCAACCATAATATGATGTTTCCCAAGATTTGGGCTCGATCCGATATCAATAGGTGTAAGAAATTGGACAATTCAAATTCCAACGCAGTTCGTTCCAAATTGGAGTGGTTGGTATATTGTATAGTTCTAGCTATTGGATTTCACTCAAACCCACCAAATGACTCCTCCCACCATACTATGATGTTTCCCACGATTTGGGCTCGATCCGATATCAATTGGTGTAAGAAATTGTACAATTCAATTTGTATGGCAGTTCGTTTCAAATTGGAGTGGTTGGTGTTTTGCATAGTTCTAGCGATTGGATTTCACTCAAAACTCCCCAAGTGACTCCTCCCACCGTATTATGATGTTTCCCAAGATTTGGGCTCGATCCGATATCAATAGGTGTAAGAAATTGGACAATTCAAGTTCCAACGCAGTTCGTTCCAAATTGGAATGGTTGGTGTATTGCATAGTTCTAGCAATTGGATTTCCCTCAAAACTCACCAAATCACTCCTCCCACCATATTATGATGTTTCCCAAGATTTGGGCTCGATCCGATATCAATAGGTGTAAGAAATTGGACAATTCAAGTTCCACCGCAGTTCGTTCCAAATTGGAATGGTTGGTGTATTGCATAGTTCTAGCAATTGGATTTCCCTCAAAACTCACCAAATCACTCCTCCCACCATATTATGATGTTTCCCAGGATTTGGGCTCGATCCGATATCAATAGGTGTAAGAAATTGGACAATTCAATTTGAAAGGCAGTTCGTAACAAATTGGAGTGGTTGGTGTATTGCATAGTTCTAGCGATTGGATTTCACTCAAAACTCACCAAATGACTCCTCCCACCATATTATGATGTTTTCCAAGATTTGGTCTCGATCCGATATCAGTAGGTGTAAGAAATTGGACAAATCAATTTGAAAGGCAGTTCGTTCCAAATTGGAGTGGTTGGTGTATTAAGTAGTTCTAGCGAGTGGATTTTACTCAAAACTCACCAAGTGACTCCTCCCACCGTATTATGTTGTTTCCCACGATTTGGGCTCGATCCGATATCAATAGGTGTAAGAAATTGGACAATTCATGTTCCAACGCAGTTCGTTCCAAATTGGAGTGGTTGGTGTATTGCATAGTTCTAGCGATTGGATTTTACTCAAAACTCACCAAATGACTCCTTCCACCGTATTATGATGTTCCCCAAGATTTGGGCTCGATCCGATATCAATAGGTGTAAGAAATTGGACAATTCAATTTGAAAGGCAGTTCGTTCCAAATTGGAGTGGTTGGTGTATTGCATAGTTGTAGCGATTGGATTTCCTTCAAAACTCAACAAATGACTCAGACCACCATATTTTGATATTTCCCTAGATTTGGGCTCGATCCGATATCAATAGGTGTAAGAAATTGGACAATTCAATTTGAAAGGCAGTTCTTTCCAAATTGGAGTGGTTGGGGTATTGCATAATTCTAGCGATTGGATTTCACTCAAAACTCACGAAATGACTCCTCCCACCATATAATGATGTTTCCCAAGATTTGGGCTCGATCCAATATCAATAGGTGTAAGAAATTGGACAATTCAATTTGAAAGGCAGTTCTTTCCAAATTGTTCTAGCGATTGGATTTCACACAAAACTCACCAAATGACTCCTCCCACCATAATATGATGTTTCCCAAGATTTGGGCTCGATCCGATATCAATAGGTGTAAGAAGTTGGACAATTCAATTTGAAAGGCAGTTCGTTCACAATTGGAGAGGTTGGTGTATTGAATAGTTCTAGCGATTGGATTTCACACAAAACTCACCAAATGACTCCTCCCACCATTATATGATGTTTCCCAAGATTTGTGCTCGATCCGATATCAATAGGTTTAAGAAATTGGACAATTCAAGTTCCGACGCAGTTCGTTCCAAGTTGGAGTGGTTGGTGTATTGTATAGTTCTAGCAATTGGATTTCACTCAAAACTCACCAAATGACTCCACCCACCATATTATGATGTTTCCCAAGATTTGGGCTCGATCCGATATCAATAGGTGTAGGAAATTGGACAATTCAATTTGTAAGGCAGTTCGTTCCAAATTGGAGTGGTTGGTGTATTGCATAGTTCTTGCGATTGGATTTCACTCAAAACTCACCAAGTGACTCCTCCCACCGTATTATGATGTTTCCCAAGATTTGGGCTCGATCCGATATCAATAGGTGTAAGAAATTGGAGAATTCAAGTTCCAACGCAGTTTGTTCCAAATTGGAGTGGTTGGTGTATTGCATAGTTCTAGCGACTGGATTTCACTCAAAACTACCCAAATGACTCCTCCCACCATATTATGATGTTTGCCAATATTTGGGCTCGATCCTATATCAATAGGTGTAAGAAATTGGACAATTCAATTTGGAAGGTAGTTCGTTCCAAATTGGAGTGGTTGGTGTATTGCATAGTTGTAGCGATTGGATTTAAATCAAAACTCACCAAATGACTCAGACCACCATATTATGATGTTTCCCCAGATTTGGGCTGGAACCGATGTCAATAGGTGTAAGAAATTAGACAATTCCATTTGAAAGGCAGTTCATTCCAAATTGGAGTGGTTGGTGTATTGCGTAGTTCTAGCGGTTGGATTTCACTCAGAACTTACCAAGTCACTCCTCCCACCGTATTATGATGTTTCCCATGATTTGGGCTCGATCCGATATCAATAGGTGTAAGAAATTGGACAATTCAAGTTCCAACGCAGTGTGTTCCAAATTGGAGTGGTTGGTGTCTTGTATAGTTCTAGCGGTTGGATTTCACTCAAAACTTACCAAGTTACTCCTCCCACCGTATTATGATGTTTCCCATGATTTGGGCTCGATCTGATATCAATAGGTGTAAGAAATTGGACAATTCAATTTGAAAGGCAGTTCGTTCCAAATTGGTGTGGTTGGTGTATTGCATAGTTGTAGCGATTGGATTTCATTCAAAACTCACCAAATGACTCCTCCCACCAAATTATGATGTTTCCCAAGATTTGGACTCGATCTGATATCAATAGGTGTAAGAAATTGGACAATTCAAGTTCCAACGCAGTTTGTTCCAAATTGGAGTGGTAGGTGTATTGCATAGTTCTAGCGATTGGATTTCGCTCAAAACTCCCCAAATGACTCCTCCCGCCATATTATGATGTTTCCCAAGATTTGGGCTCGATCCTATATCAATAGGTGTAAGAAATTGGACAATTCAATTTGAAAGGCAGTTCGTTCCAAATTGGAGTGGTTGGTGTATTGCATAGTTTTAGCGATTGGATTTCACTCAAAACTCACCAAATGACTCCTCCCACCATATTATGATGTTTCCCAAGATTTGGGCTCGGTCCGATATCAATAGGTGTAAGAAATTGGACAATTCAATTTGAAAGGCAATTAGTTCCAAATTGGAGTGGTTGGTGTATTGCATAGTTCTAGCGATTGGATTTCACTCAAAACTCACCAAGTGACTCCTCCCACCGTATTATGATGTTTCCCATGATTTGGGCTTGATCCGATATCAATAGGTGTAAGAAATTGGACAATTCAAGTTCCAAGGCAGTTCGTTCCAAATTGGAGTGGTTGGTGTATTGCATAGTTCTAGCGATTGGATTTCAATCAAAACTCACCAAATGACTCCTCCCACCATATTATGATGTTTCCCAAGATTTGGGCTCGATCCGATATCAATAGGTGTAAGAAATTGGACAATTCCATTTGGAAGGCAGTTCGTTCCAAATTGGAGTGGTTGGTGTATTGCATAGTTCAAGCGATTGGATTTCACTCAAAATTCACCAAGTGACTCCTCCCACCGTATTAGTTTGATGCAAACTTAAGCTTTAATGTGAATTTGTAGTTTTTGTTCAAATGGAATTTGTAGTTTTCTTTTTAATTAATTGATGAATGTTTGATAATCTATTTCATGGGTTCAATCATGTTTTTCCCATTGTGTAGTAAAAACTTTCATGCTTTTAAAAGAGAAGAGAATTACTAAAGATTAATAGAATTTTGATGAAGATTATTTTTTGATAGTTTGTTGCCAATGGTACAAGTTATGCTTAGAATACTTCTAAAGGAAATTAAAAAGAGCTTTAATTATTTTGAACAACTACAATGGAAAATGTTTTGTGGATCAAATTAATAAGAGTTGCATGCTTATGTTAAAAGTGGAAACCCAATGCCTTAGTGTTTTAATCAATTAAATTTTCCCCAAATCAAATCTTGCATAATTCTACCTCTCAATCACACTTGTTCTTTTTCATCTCTGTTATTTTCTTTACACTGCTCTCTGTGGATACGACACTCGGACTTCCGAGCTACACTACTATACGACACCTCCCTTGGGTTTTGCAAAGTGGTGCGAACAAATTGGCGCCGTTGCCGGGGAGCGGCTTGTCAAAGAGTACAGAGATCCCCTTGGTCAGAGGTTTGCTGGTTATGTGAAATTCTTCACATATGGTACACTCTTTCCAACTTTCATCTTATTGTTAAAATTTTTTTTTTTTAAATTTTTTGTTTTGAAGTTAATTCGCTGACCAAAACATGGTCTTTGATTTAATGGGGAACTTTGCCCTGTCATCTCAGGAAGTAAATCAGAACGGGTGAACAATATCCAACAAATCTGAAAGCATGGCAGCAATTGTGAATGATGAACAAGAAATTGCGAATAATGAACGAGAGATTAATGCTCAGATTGTGAATGATGAAATGAGAGAAGAAGAAGTTGCACCTAGGACTTTAGAGACATTTTTGCACCCTATTCGTGCACCAAATCCTTCATGCATCATGTTTCCACCTAACATGCCAAATTATGATTTCAAACCTGGAATGATTCAATTACTACCTATTTTTCATGGCATGGAAAGTGAAAATCCTTATGTGCATGTTAGGGAATTTGAAGAAGCAATTGGCACCTTTTACAATGTTCAACTTGATAGGATTAATTTCATAAGGTTGAATTTTTTTCCTTTTTCCTTAAAAGAAAAGGCTAAAGGTTGGTTGTATTCATTAAGGGCTAGATCCATAGGTTCTTGGGGGGAAATGACTCAAGCATTTTTTAACAAATATTTTCCTAATCACAAGACGATTGCTCTTAAAAAAAGAATCTCAAATTTCTCTCAAAAGGAAAATGAAACTTTGTATCAAACTTGGGAAAAATTTAAAGAGCTTTTGAATTTGTGTCCACACCATGGCTTTGAAAACTGGCGTCTTGCTAGTTATATCTATGACGGACTTCTCCCCCGTGATCGCCAATTTGTTGAGTCTATGTGTAATGGAAATTTTATGCAAAAAGACCCTGATGATGCCTTAGAATTTTTGGATGAAATTGCTGAAAAAGCTCATCAATGGACTGTCCCCAGTCTAGTTGAGACCACTGATCGTTCAAGAATTGCCACATCTTCTACTAATAAAGGAATTTATCAATTAAAAGAAGAAGATGATTGGAAATTAAAATTTGAGGTTTTGACTAAGATTTGGGCGATTGGATTTCACTCAAAACTCACCAAATGACTCCTCCCACCATATTACAATGTTTCCCAAGATTTGGGCTCGATCCGATATCAATAGGTGTAAGAAATTGGACAATTCAATTTGAAAGGCAGTTCGTTCCAAATTGGAGTGGTTGGTGTATTGCACAGTTCTAGGGATTGGATTTCACTCAAAACTCACCAAATGACTCCTCCCACCATATTATGGTGTTTCCCAAGATTTGGGCTCGATCTGATATCAATAGGTGTAAGAAATTGGACAATTCAATTTGAAAGGCAGTTCGTTCCAAATTGGAGTGGTTGGTGTATTGCATAGTTCAAGCGATTGGATTTCACTCAAAACTCACCAAATGACTCCACCCACGATATTATGTTGTTTCCCAAGATTTGGGCTCGATCCCATATCAATAGGTGTAAGAAATTGGACAATTCAATTTCAAAGGAAGTTCGTTCCAAATTGGAGTGGTTGGAGTATTGCATAGTTCAAGCGATTGGATTTCACTCAAAACTCACCAAATGACTTCTCCCACCATATTATGGTGTTTCCCAAGATTTGGGCTCGATCCGATATCAATAGGTGTAAGAAATTAGACAATTCAATTTGAAAGGCAGTTCGTAACAAATTGGAGTGGTTGGTGTATTGCAAAGTTCTAGCGATTGGATTTCACCCAAAACGCACCAAATGACTCCTCTCACCATATTATGTTGTGTCCCAAGATTTGGGCTCGATCTAGTATCAATAGGTGTAAGAAATTGGACAATTCAAGTTCCAATGCAGTTCGTTCCAAATTGGAGTGGTTCATGTATTGCATAGTTCGAGCAATTGGATTTCACTCAAAACTCACCAAATGACTCCTCCCACCATATTACAATGTTTCCCAAGATTTGGGATCGATCTAGTATCAATAGGTGTAAGAAATTGGATAATTCAAGTTCCAACGCAGTTCGTTCTAAATTGGAGTGGTTGGTGTATTGCATAGTTCTAGAGATTGGATTTCACTCAAAACTCACCAAATGACTCGTCCCACCATATTATGATGTTTCCCAAGATTTGGGCTCGATCCGATATCAATAGGTGTAAGAAATTGGACAATTCAATTTGAAAGGCAGTGCGTTCCAAATTGGAGTGGTTGGTGTATTGCATAGTTCTAGCGATTGGATTTCACTCAAAACTCACCAAATGACTCCTGCCACCATATTATGGTGTTTCCCAAGATTTGGGCTCGATCCGATATCAATAGGTGTAAGAAATTGGACAATTCAATTTGAAAGGCAGTTCGTTCCAAATTGGAGTGGTTGGTGTATTGCATAGTTCTAGCGATTGGATTTCACTCAAAACTCACCAAATGACTCCTCCCACCATATTACAATGTTTCCCAAGATTTGGGCTCGATCCGATATCAACAGGTGTAAGAAATTGGACAATTCAATTCGAAAGGCAGTTCGTTCCAAATTGGAGCGGTTGGAGTATTGCATAGTTCTAGCGATTGGATTTCACTCAAAACTCACTAAATGACTCCTCCCACCATATTATGATGTTTCCCAGGATTTGGGCTCGATCCCATATCAATAGGTGTAAGAAATTGGACAATTCAATTTCAAAGGCAATTCGTTCCAAATTGGAGTGGTTGGAGTAATGCATAGTTCAAGCGATTGGATTTCACTCAAAACTCACCAAATGACTTCTCCCACCATATTATGATGTTTCCCAAGATTTGGGCTCGATCCGTTATCAATAGGTGTAAGAAATTGGACAATTCAATTTGAAAGGCAGTTCGTTCCAAATTGGAGTGGTTGGTGTATTGCATAGTTCTAGCGATTGGATTTCACTCAAAACTCACCAAATGACTCGTCCCACCATATTATGATGTTTCCCAAGATTTGGGCTCGATCCGATATCAATAGGTGTAATAAATTGGACAATTCAATTTGAAAGGCAGTTCGTTCCAAATTGGAGTGGTTGGACTATTGCATAGTTCTAGCGATTGGATTTCACTCAAAACTCACCAAATGACTCCTCCCAACATATTATGATGTTTCCCAAGATTTTGGCTCGATCTAGTATCAATAGGTGTAAGAAATTGGACAATTCAAGTTCCAACACAGTTCGTTCTAAATGTGTTTGGTGTATTGCATAGTTCTAGAGATTGGATTTCACTCAAAACTCACCGAATGACTCCTCCCACCATATTATGATGTTTCCCAAGATTCGGGCTCGATCCGATATCAATAGGTGTAAGAAATTGGACAATTCAATTTGAAAGGCAGTTCGTTCCAAATTGGAGTGGTTAGTGTATTGCATAGTTCTAGCGATTGGATTTCACTCAAAACTGACCAAATGACTCCTCCCACCATATTATGGTGTTTCCGAAGATTTGGGCTCGATCCGATATCAATAGGTGTAAGAAATTGGACAATTCAATTTGAAAGGCAGTTCGTTCCAAATTGGAGTGGTTGGTGTATTGCATAGTTCTAGCGATTGGATTTCACTCAAAACTCACCAAGTGAGTCCTCCCACCGTATTATAATGTTTCCCATGATTTGGGCTCGATCCGATATTAATAGGTGTAAGAAATTGGACAATTCAAGTTCAAACGCAGTTCGTTCCAAATTGGAGTGGTTGGTGTATTGCATAGTTCTAGTGGTTGGATTTCACTCAAAACTCACCAAATGATTCGTCCCACCATATTATATTGTTTCCCAAGATTTGGGCTCGATCCCATATCAATAGGTGTAAGAAATTGGACAATTCAAGTTCCAACGCAGTTCGTTCCAAATTGGAGTGGTTGGTGTATTGCATAGTTCTAGCGATTGGATTTCACTCAAAACTCAGCAAATGACTCCAACCACCATATTATGATGTTTCCCAAGATGTGCGCTCGATCCGATATCAATAGCTGTATGAAATTGGACAATAACATTTGAAAGGCAGTTCGTTCTAAATTGGAGTGATTGGTGTATTGCATAGTTCTAGCGATTGGATTTCACTCAAAACTAGCCTAATGACTCCTCCCACCATATTATGATGTTTCCCAAGTTTTGGGCACGATCCGATATCAATAGAGGGAAGAAATTGGACAATTCAACTTGAAAGGCTGTTCGTTCCAAATTGGAGTGGTTGGTGTATTGCATAGTTCTAGGGATTGGATTTCACTCAAAACTCACCAAATGACTCCTCCCACCATATTATGATCTTTCCCAAGATTTCGGCTCGATCCGATATCAATAGGTGTATGAAATTGGACAATTCAAGTTCCAACGCAGTTCGTTCCAAATTGGAGTGGTTGGTGTATTGCGTAGTTCTAGCAATTGGATTTCACTCAAAAGTCACCAAATGACTCCTCCAACCGTATTATGATGTTTCCCAAGTTTTGGGCTCGATCCGATATCAATAGGTGTAAGAAATTGGACAATTCAAGTTCCAACGCATTTCGTTCCAAATTGGAGTGGTTGGTGTATTGCGTAGTTCTAGCGATTGGATTTCATTCAAAACTCAGCAAATGACTCCTCCCCCCATATTATGTTGTTTCCCAAGATTTGGGCCCGATCCGATATCAATAGGTGTAAGAAATTGGACAATTCAATTTGGAATGCAATTCGTTCCAAATTGGTGTGGTTGGTGTATTGCATAGTTCTGGCGATTGGATTTCACTCAAAACTCACCAAATGACTCCTCCCACCATATTATGTTGTTTCCCAAGATTTGGGCTCGATCTGATATCAATAGGTGTAAGAAATTGGACAATTCAATTTGAAAGGCAGTTTGTTCCTAATTGGTGTGGTTGGTGTATTGCATAGTTCTAGTGATTGGATTTCACTCAAAACTCACCAAACTCCTCCCACCATATTATGATGTTTGCCAAGATTTGGGCTCGATTCCATATCAATAGGTGTAAGAAATTGGACAATTCAATTTGAAAGGCAGTGTGGGATTCTTTTTGTTCCAGCAGCCTAATGAATGGGCTTGGGTTGCTGTGGGAAGAAAGCGAACAAAAAAGCCTCCTGATGCCTGAGTTCAAGAACCAGACTCCCAAAAGAATTTTTAAAAGACTTGCTGAAGCCTTAGAAAAATACGTTTGGGTTCTTTTCACCAACACCCAGAAGAACACATGAAATTCGTTAATGACTTAGCATGAGGAGCTTGTGGCATGGGAGCTAAGCTTTCACAAGTTTAGCATTTTGAGAGAGAGAGAGGGCAAAGTGTGAGTTTCCTATAGAGGACAGAAATTAAGACTCGGGCAGGGGAAAATTAGAAGGATTTTATCTCAAGAAAAGAGGAAGACAACGGAGGAAGGAGATTGGAAAGCTTGAGTAAGTTTCAGGTTGCTTGGCAAAGCTTGGTCGAGCTCTGAAACTGGGTTGGTTTTCTGGGTAGCTAAGGTCCTCTTTTATAGCCGCGAAGAACCCCAATTTTGGCTTAGTTTTTTCCCCATCTTTCATTGTTTCGTCCCACTATAACTTCTTTATTGAATTCCTCCCTTCCAAAGCGCATGGGTAAGGAACCCTTCATGGTTCCAAGGGTTTGACGCAGCTGGACCACCCCCATAAGGGTGAGGCGCCACCTGCTTTTCTTATCCGTTTTCAAGATGGAGCTTGTAGAGGAAAAGAGATATGGAGGGAGCTCTTTTGTCCGATGGGTATTTGTCCTTCACGCACGGATTTCTGTTGGTTCTTGCTATGGTCTCTCGTTGACTACCTTGGGGTTCTGATAAGGGTGGAGCTTGATGCTGAATTTCTTATAAAATGCTAGGCTGGGCTTCGTGCATAATATTGGGGTTACTGGTGCTCCCCTTTCCAGCGGCCCGCACGCTTTCGTCCAGCTGCTGGAAGTGGCTTATGCGTTTTTGGGCATCCTAATTATCATGGATTTTCCTAAATGCTACAGCAGCCTATGGGATGTTCTCATAAGGCATTGGACCCCATTCTTCTCTCTCTCATGCCAACCCATGTTCTTGGGCCCGAGGAATGGGCCTGAGTTTTAGTGCTCCCAAGCGGCCTAAAACTTCCATTCCTCAGTCCCTCAATGGGCCCTGTGATTGCCCGTACCCGTTCATACCACAACCTTCTCAGCAAGCCCCGGATAATTACGTGGCTTGGGCCCACTTGAGCTTGTAGCATGGCATGATGGCATCGCGTGTTGATGTGTCGCGCTTGTGCCTGAGTTTTATTGCATCCTATTAAACCAATATCGAATTAAATGGCACCGGATAGGTTTATGGGCGCGAATTTATGAAGCCACTGCATTTTTGGCGTGCTTGCTTGCCGCGATGCGTGGCCCATGGCTCGTGTAAGCGTATCCTACAATTTCCATTACGCCCCAATCGGGTTTCTTTTGCACCAGGCCGAGAATAAGCTTGGGCCTAGCCCCTTGGATTTTTGGGCCTCAACATTAGCCCCCTTGATTATTGGGGCCATGAGCAGATCTTGAGATGGGCCGAATAATCAAACTTAGCCCAAAAGTCAAATCCATGTCAAGCGATATGACCTTCTTGCTTCTCGTGTGTCTGCTGCTACCATGATTATCTTCCAGCAGCCTTTTATGTTTCCCAGGCAAGCGCTCTCATCCAGGTTTGTCTTATTCCAACCGCCTTTTACTTCTTCTTCTTCCTTTTCCCTTTTCGTCCTTGGTTTCCTTCTTCCGTGCGTGCGCAACCCAACCTCTCACTTTCTTCCTTCGATTTTGCTGGTTCTTCCTCACACCCAGGATTAGAGGCCTCCTGAAACAGGAAATTGCTAAGGGGCGTTTTCCATAACCTCCAGTTGGTTAAGCGCAGAAAAACCGTTCGCAACTGCTGGGAGGGGCCACTATTCCTCTTTAAAAACCCTAACTTCTTCGAACTTCTCCTTCAATTCGTCAAAGGCTAGGCTTAGCACGGTTATTTCGCAGGGCAAGGAGTGATTTGGAGAGAAAATTGCAAGGCGGTTCCCTCTTTCTCCGTTTTCGACAAGCCGCTGGAACAAACACGACCGAGGGTAGAGGTAAGCCTTGCCCCCTTTTTTTATATCTCGCTGCTGCCATATGTAGGCGTTTGTGTACGAGCATACACATGTAGATACTCACATGAGGATATTCACGCACACAGCCCTTGGGAATCTTCTATGAAAGATGTCTCCCCTTTTTCCTTCAATCCCTTTTACTGTCTGTTTGTTCGACTTTCCTCCCTTTCTTTTATGCCCAAGTTTGGGTTTTGGAGATACACCACCAACTAGCTATTTTAAGCATGCTTTGGGTGTCAATTTGTCTTTCATCGAGCAGCATCCCTTTTTCTCTTAAACGAAATTGTATGAATGCATTGGCTTGGTCCTTCCGTGAGCATGATATTGGCATGAAATTGTAAGAACGATGGAGATGTGTATATGCGTGCGTGCGTTTCTATTTCTGCCCCCTTTTTTGATATAGTTAGAATCTGAGTCTTTAGGCTGTTCGTGAAGGTGCTGGAACTTACGCATTTTTCCTTTTCTCTTGCAGATATTCGTGACTCAGTGGGCTCAACTATGGCATCCACTAATATCCCACCAATCATGATGGATCACCTGTATTCCATGGATGATGGTCTCAAAGCGGGAGGGCCCTTCTTGCCGCTTGAAAAAGCTTGTGAGAATCCTGTTGTTGGCGATGAGCCACTGCCTGAGACCGTCCCTGCAGTTGACCCTGCTTCCGTATCTAGGTGCTGCATTGAGAAAGGCTTATTCCCAGCCGTCCCCTTATTCTTCCAGCACCCTTGCAGCATCAGTAAAAGCTGGTCAGAATGGGTTGATCGCGAGCTGCTGGACCCATCTACTTGCGATATCTTACGCCGGGTGCAAGTTCTTGACGCCATCTTCCTATCCAAGCTGTGGGATATCCATGTTGAGGCACGGATGCTTCGCCACGTGGTCCAGAGGTGGAGCACTGCCACTCACACCTTTGTATGTTCATGGGGTGAATTCACTCCCACTCTCGAGGACGTAGCAAACATATCTCGCCTCCCTGTATGCGGTGATCGGAGTCCTTTTGATATCGCTCTTACTCCGGCAGAGATAGACACCCTTGCTGTCCTGCGAAAGGGCTCTCCTACCTCTCCCAGCACCTCGCTTCGCTTCAGCAACTTTATACAGTACTTTGGTGATGTGGATAGGTAGGGACCTTGGCGGCTAGCTGCGTTTATATCATTGTGGCTTGGGCGATTCGTGCTCTGTGACTTTTCCCAGGACTGCCTCCATGAGCGTGTATTTCCTTTGGCCTTGGCTATCGCTCGTGGTGACTCAATTCCTTTAGCCCCCGTGTTCCTAGGGCATTTGTACAGGCTTCTTGATCAGTGTCAGATTTTGGAGAAGAATGCAGCGGGAACCATGGGCGTAGAGACTCTTCTGAATTCTAGCTTCTTGCAGGTGTTTTTGTGGGAACACCTCAAGGGGCTGGATGTGTGCCCACTCCCCTATTCGCATGCTCTGAAGTCCGCTGATATGGGCAATGGTTCTTTCATGCCGGATAGTCTCCCTCTTGTCTGCAGGTGGTTTAAGCGAATGCAGAGGAAAGGCCAAAATGTTTTAAGGTTGCTGGATGATATTGAGTACTTCATCTTCTGCCCGTACGGTACTTCAACGGACACCTTCACTTTTGTGCCCTTTTATGCTGACGTTGACGACATCGTTGAAGTTCCAGCAGTGATGCCTCAAGGCTGCTGTTTCAGAACATATTCCCTGTTGAATGCCGCATGCCTCCCACTGCCCACTTTGGGTGACAGCCACTCAGAAATCTCTGTAATTTACTCACCCCACCGGGTCAGACGACAGCTTAGACTTGACCAGGGCGTGCCAGCCAATCCCAACCATGGCGACCCCTTCCCGCTTCACAGGATCTTTTGGAGTAATCGTAACATACCGGACAGCGTTAGGCCCCCTTTCCTAGCCGGCAAGAGAAGGGTTGGTGGTTTCTCACCTAGTTATCAAGCTTATTGGAACCGTTGCCTTGCCTCCCTGCGCGAGTTCCAATCCTCCCCTTGTGACAGATTGGCTCCGACTACCGCTCGCCTTGCTGGTCTAGTATCAGAAGAGAAAGCAATTCTCTTAAGCGTGAAGCGCAACCTTCCCTTTATTTCTAAAAGTGGTGACATTGTCGGGGAGTTCTCCAAGCCAAAGCAAAAACCAGGAACACATAGCCCCTGTAGTTCCGGAAAAAAGGCAAGGCCGGCGTCAGGTAAACAGAAACGGGAGGAGAAGCTGAGCGCGAAGAAGGAGCAGACCGCAGGTTAACCTAAGAGGTTCATTCCAAAGGTGGCGTCGAGCGGCCCTCCCCGAACTAAAGAAGTAACTCCCCCGGCACATTCACAGCCTTCAAGACCTGCTGTATCCGGGAGCCAGGGCTGTACTGGCAAGACGCTGGAGACCACCCCTCTTCACAGTAAGTGCTGACTACTTTCTTCTACCCGCCTTGCCTTTTTTTTTTTTTTAATTATTTATTTATCTAACCTTTCCACTTTTCTCTTCCTAAGAAAAAAGGGGCACCACCCCGAAGAGGAAGAGGAAGAGAAGCAGTGCAGCCCCTGTGAGTCTCGACGTGGCTCTGAAACGTCGTAGCATGCGTATCCTACATGCACGGTTTACTAGGGCTCGTACGAGCGATAGCGAGGCTTCCAGAGACGAGGCTGTGGTGACCATTGATGATGATAGTGATGGCGATGATGCCACCAAGACTGAGGCCAGCGTTCCGGAACAAGAAGATGTTGGCGATATTGATGCTACTCGTGAGGATTTTGGCGAGGGTGATTACCATGATCATGCTGAAGATGCATTTGTGCTTTCCAGCAGCTACCCGGAAGAGCAGGGCGGCTCGGATGCTTTTACTGATAGCAGTGTGCGTCACATCAGCATTGAATCGGTACCCGACACGCCTCATGCCCTGGTTTTCTTTTGTTTCTTTGTTTCGTGAGCTGCTTATCTACCCTTTGCTCCTTTCTTTGCAGATTATCGACATTACTGATGACCCGAACCTTGCTGCTGCTGCTGCTGATCCTACACAGAGTGCCCAGGAGGTACCCCATTGTCCATCCTACTTGTTCATTCCTTTGCCCATTTCAAAATTTTATTTTTTTTTAGTTGGGCATGTTGTTCATGGCATGGCAATTGTGCCTGTGGTACCTTCTTCTTCCAGCACATTCGATTCATTGGTTGAAGCAGCCCTTGCCGAGTCTTCTTCTACCATAGTACCAGCAAGCTCTCCAGACAAAACATCTATGTCCCAGGCCGCGAGTCCATTGTCGTCCATCATCCAACACCTCCTTCAAAGGAATCTGGAGCCCGACCTTTCGCCCGCTCTTCCAGTAGCTTTCCGGAGTAAGACATTTACCTTTCATGGTACATTGCCCACTTCATCCCACATTCGACCGCTTCTCCGGATACCAGGCTCGAGCTCTCCAGCACCTCTTCCGTTGATTCCATTTGATAAAGCTGTTATCGATGAGGAGGCCTCGCCTAATGATATTGTTACGGAGGTCATTCCTGCAGGGCACCCATCTAACACATCTTGGCTGGAGTGGGAACGGTCCTTTATTGCTTTTTGGGCCTTCTTTGATAGTGGAGTCCAGGTCCTTCGATCTGCAGATGAGCTCTTGCCACTTTGTCATCGATTTAATGGCTACGCAACGTTTCGAGGAGCTCTTGTTTATCCCGAGACAGTTGCGATTTTGGAGAAATTCATAGACAAATATGGAGACTTCATGGATATCAATAGCATCACTTCTTCCTTCTCGCGGTGTGCTGCCTTCCGGACCCTTGGCCTAGTGCTCCATGGAATGGATACCGTGCAATTGCTGGATATTACGGACCACAGACTCCTTTGCTGGCGGGATGCGGTTTGTGAGGCCATGACCTTGGGCTTTCGGGTAGATTTTCTTCTGAGCCTGATGCGCGATTTAGCACGTGCTGTCTTCGGGGCACGGGCTGTTCATAGCATGGAGTCGTCTCCCAGCCCCGATGAAATAAGAGCGGCGGCAGAGGCCTTGAGTCTCAAGCAACGTGAGCTGGAGAATCAGCATGGGGAACTGCGCGCCCTCCTCCTTGCCCAAAGAGTTTCCGCTGATGGTGCTGACTGTGTGGCAGAGGCAGTAACCAGATCCTCCAGCAAGGCTTCTGCTGTCCTTTTTTAGTTTTATCCGATGGTTTTGAGGTTCGTGACTTTTCATCCTTTCTTATTCATGCTCTTTCCTCTCTTTTTGTTTTAGTAATCTTATTCAGTGCCTATCTATTTCTCCTAACATTCACCCTTGCCTTGTCTTGCAGGTTATCATTTTTGCTTGGCGTGGAATTGACTGGCCCAACACATTGAAGAACACATTACCTCTAGCTTGTATAACTTAGCTTCGCCTGGGTTGTATTTCCTTTTGATGTTCCAACACTTGTGCTGTAATGCTGCTGCCTTCCAGCTGCTGGATCCTATGTTTTTCTTCTTTTTAGACGCTGGAGACACATTGTAACCAATGTTTGGTATATACATATGCTGCCTGGTTGGTGGAATTTTGTTCTTGTGAGTTGCTTGAGGTCGTTTGAGATTTCCTGACAGGTTGAATATCTTTAAAAATAAAGCATGTGCTGCCAAAATTTTAGTAGAATTCCCCAAATTTCATTTGCATGGCCTGCCTAACTACTAAGCCTGAAAAACACTTTCTTGTCATGCTTTGAAGGGACCAGGCTAGTGATCATGGTTTTTGTAAAAATTCCCAGATACCTCGCATATTCCGACTGTTTGCCGAAAGAGAAGCATGATTTCGTTGTTCTATTATTTCAAGGATGCATGTCTTTTTGTAATAGCTTGGCTTTGCATACTGATGTTATTTTGCTTGGGCTTGATAGTTCGGGATCCCATCCAAGTGGCTTTGCTTGGCATGTTTTACTGCTAAGTAGCATGTGTTCATCATTTATTTTATTTATTCTATATACGTACATATATATAGTGTTTGGTGCAAAGTAATTTTGGGACACATAAAGTAATATTTCAGAAGCAGGCTCTCTTTTTCAAAATACTCCTTCATTTTCATTGCAAAGCTCATGCTACCATAGTGGTGCATCATACAAGAGTTTTCCAAAATACCAAGTGAAATCATAGAAGGAGTTCATATCTGAAATGAAAAGAAATGCCATAACGAAAGTGCAGCATATAAAACTAACTTAGCAGTAGTATGGTTTGAGCCACTTCCCGTTGATGGGATCCGTTAGCATGCCTTCTTTGACAGAGACCAAGCGATAATAGCCGCTGCTGTAAACTTCTTTGACTGCGAATGGTCCTTCCCATTGTGGAACAAACTTGGAAGGTCCCGATATTTGTCTTCTCACTTGCTCGACGACTTTTAGCACGAGGTCTCCTTGCTTGTCTCACATGCTCGACAACTTTTAGCACAAGATCTCCTTGTTTGAAGGTTTGAGGCTTGACGGTCCTGTTATATGCTTGGGCAACAGTTTTGTGGTAAAGTGCCATTCTTCTTTCGGCTTCTACTCTTTTTTCATCAACGGCTTCGAGGTCTAATAGGCGCCAATCTGAGCATGACTTCATATCCCATTCAAGATCATTGACAGCCGATACTCTGGCCGTGGGGATGGTGATTTCCACAGGTGAGATGGCATCAGACCCATACACAAGAGAATAAGGCGAAAAACCTGTAGCGCTTCTTGGAGAGGTGCGGTAAGCCCACAAGGCATCCGGCAGGTGAACGCTCCAACCTCCTTCGTACTCGTATACCATTTTGCTCAAAATCCTCAATATGGTCTTGTTCGTAGCCTCGGCTTGACCATTTCCCTGCGGGTAATAAGGCGTGGAGCGGCGATGCTTGATACCATAGCCGCTAAGCGTCGAGCTCACTTGTTTGTTAACAAAAGGCGTGCCGTTGTCAGTCACCATTTTATATGGAATTCCAAACCTGCACACAATGTATTCTCGAATAAAATTTGAGACGGCAGCCCCCGTGGCCTTTCGAAGAGGGATTGCTTCGACCCACTTTGTGAAGTACTCCGTGGCAGTGAGGATCCATATGTAACCGTCAGAAGGAGGATGGATCGTTCCAATTAAATCAAGCCCCCAAGTATGAAAAGGCCAAGGAGTGCGCATGTCCTGTAGCAATGTGGGAGGCTTGTGACTCAGATTGGCATGAATTTGGCATGTGTGGCATTTTTTGACAAAGTCATGTGCATCTTTCTTCATGGTAGGCCAATAGTACCCAAAACTCAGCAGCTGCCGGTGAAGCCTCTTCATTCCCTGGTGCTCTCCACATTCTCCAGCGTGTATCTCTTGCAGAACTTGACGTGCCTCTGATTCTCCCAAACATCTCAATGGCTCGCCATTAAACCCCTTACGGTAAAGTGTCGACCCATCTACGAAATACCTTTTTACCGTCTTCTTGAGCTTGTAGGCAAGCTTGGGATTGGTTGGTAGAGTCCTCTCGACAAAAAATGCTAAGTAAGGAGCTCTCCAATCTTCTGCGAAGGAGATAGTGAAAGATTCTTCGATGGAGGGTATTGTAGAACATGTGGGGCAATTGGATTGGATTTTAGCCGCTTGCTTCTTCATCTCTAGCCAGTAGTAGCCCTTACGTTGCAGACGCCGATACAAACTGATCACTGGCTCCAAGCTGCAGGTGGCGTCATGAACCTCTTGCAACCTTCTTTGCGCTTCTATTATTCCTATACACCGAGTTAAAATACCCCCTGGAAGGCGCCTGTGGAGCTCCCCAAAGATGATCGTGTAATCTTTTAATTCTTTGATGTCGCTCCCCTTGCTCATCTTCTCCTTCACAGCCTTCCTCCAATCATCTTCTGCTTCCGGTAGCACCTCTTGGAACATTGCTTCGACTACAGACAAATCTTTTTTTATCACAGTGATGTTGGGCTGTTCCTTGACAAACGAGAGCTTCGATCCCAATGTGGCCAGAGCATCAGCATATCTATTGGTGACCCCGGGAATGTGCTCCATCACGACTTGCTTGAAAGAATTAATGATTTTTTCGGCAATTGTACGATATGGTGCCAATGTCGCCTCCTTTATAGCAAAATTTCCTTGCAACTGACTTAGCACCAGGTTTGAGTCCCCAATGATCTTGATCTTCTCTACACCCATCTCTCTTGTTGTGGACATTCCCATAATGGAAGCCTCATACTCCGCCGCATTATTTGTGCATGGAAAATCTAGTTTGAATGAGAGGGCCGTAGCTTGTCCCTCGGGATTAATGAGCACCACACCTGCTCCGCCACCATTCGATGTAGAAGAACCGTCGAAGTAAAGGGTCCATGGTTCCTCCTCTGTAACAACAGCAACTACTTCCGGCAGCTCCCCCAGAACCTCCTCAGAAAGCGTTGATTCTTCTTCTTCAGGAAATACGGCCAGCGTGTCAATTACAGCCTGTCCTTTGATGGCCTTAGTAGTCATGCACGCGATATCAAATTCGGATAGTTGTAGCAGCCAATGTGCAAGACGTCCTGATAGCACCGGCCTTGTGAGCAAGTATCTTACTGGGTCAGACCTCACTATGAGCTGCAGCTTGTGAGCAAGGAAGTAATGTCGCAGGCGTTGCGCAGCATAGACAAGAGCAAGGCACATGAGCTCGGCTTTTGGGTACCTCGTTTCAGCACCTCTCAATTGTCTACTCACATAATAAATGGGACTCTCCTCCCCTTTGTGATCATCTTGGGCTAGCAGAGCCCCAACCGCTGTATTTGTGGCAGCCAGATAAAGTTTGAGTGGGAGCCCCGGAATAGGTGCCCTCATTGTAGGCAACTTGGCGATTATTTGTTGCACTTGTGAATAGGCTTTTTGGCACTAGTCTTTTCGGGATCCACGTCTATGCCACGCTAGTGTACCTGGAACCCCAAGAATTTCCCGGATGAAACCCCAAATGCGCACTTCTTCGGATTCATTTTTAACCCATATAACCGACACCTTTCCAGCACCCTCCTCAGAACTTCCCGATGGCCTTCTCTGGTTTTTGACTTCACCACAAGGTCATCCACATAATCTTCCACCTCTTTTCCCATCATGTCGTGGAACACAGCTGTCATAGCCCTTTGGTAAGTGGCTCCGGCATTTTTAAGACCAAATGGCATGACTGTGTAGTAGAAATTCCCATATGGCGTTCGAAAGGCTGTCTTCTCAGCATCTTTGGGCGACATCTTTATTTGGTTATAACCACTAAATTCGTCCATGAATGACAGCAAGCCTTGCCCTGAGGTTGAGTCAATTAAAATATCCATATTGGGAAGCAGGAATTCATCTTTTGGGCAGGCTCGGTTGAGATCTCGATAGTCCGTGCACACCCTGATTACACCAGTCTTCTTTTTCATGAGAACAATGTTTGCCAGCCATGTTGGATGCTTGATTGGTTTGATGAACCCGGCGGCCAGCAGCTTTTCGATCTCTACCTTGATTTGCATTTCAATTTCAGGATGAAAATTCCTTCTTGGTTGCACGACAGGCTTTGTACCAAGCTCGATATTCAGAGTGTGGCTGACTAAGTTTGGATCTAGGCCAGGCATTTCCTCGTAGCTCCAAGCGAACACATCTCGGAATTCTTTTAATAACGACACCAAAGCTTCCTTTTCCTCTTTTGTTAAGTGAACACTGATGGAGATGGGCCTCTGGACAGAGGGATCATTGCTCAAATTAATCGTTTCCAGCTGCTCGGCTACTGCAGTCGAGCCATCTTGCATATGCCTAGGTGCTGTCATAGGTTCCTGAAAGGCACAAGGCGCGGGTACCTTGTCCTTATGGTTGCTTGTCTGCATTACTTCTTCTCCATACTCGGGGCTTTCCCATAAGACATGGTTAAGCCCCCAATCCCGTCATAAGCGGTACACAATACGCCCATCTGGCAGCGTTACTTTCGAGCATTGAGGACGATCGTAGGCATGGTTGTTGACTTCCGAGTGTCTCTTTCATTCTCGATCAACAATGGTGATGAGTTCCTCGTTGCTCAAATCACGAATTTCAGTCCATGATGGTAGGTAGGTTCCGAAATCCTTAGATGGGCCGCTTCCAGCACCTGTGCTCTCCGTGTAAAATTCTGCCTCGGAGTAGTGAGCTTCATTTTTGTTGAACGGTGCTTGATTCCCAGGTATGCGAAGTGGTCTCAGCCCAATCCTTCCCTTCACGCATTGATGGTAAGTGGAGACTACGAGCTTATGCTTGTTGAGCCATGGCCTTCCAAGTAAAGCGTGGTAAGCCACATCGACATCCACCACATAGAACTTGGTAAGTGATCTGATTGGCCCCACCTTCAGGTTTACTTGCATGTACCCGACTGTGACCTCACTCTTATTTTCGAAGCCGCTGATGCTTGTTTGGGATTGCACGATTTTGGATAATGGAATACCAGCTGCCATAAGCACAGACAGAGGTAATATGTTAACAGAGGAGCCCGTATCTACCAAAGCTCTCCTTATAAACACATCGTTGATCTGTCCTTCCAAATAAAGTGGTCTTCGGTGATCTGGATACGGAACTTCCATGTCTTCGTCTGTGAAGACAATAGCATTGTCGTTTCCCAAGAACGGCCTTTGTGGTTGAGCAGTGAAGCAATGAGGATCAGATCTCGCAGAGATGTTCATGAGAGCTACAACAGCTGCTTCTCTCGCTTGGGGCCCAAACCCGAGTTGGTCAAAGAGTGACTTGAATTTTGGATTCCTTTGGAGGACTTGTGAGGCTGTGGGTCCCTGCTTCAAACTTAGATAACGTTCCATTACGCTCGTTTCGGCTTCCATAAGACTGTGAAAGGTCACAGCAGCCGTTTCCTGCTGCGTAGTCGAAGCCCCCAAGTGGTATTCTTCCGGCACATCCATCGAGAACACCTCATCGCCTATGCTATAATCCCATCCATCAGCAAGAGGCCATGGGGTATTATAGCTCGAAGGTTTCGAATACTTGCACCAATAAGCTTTCTCCATATTCCCGCAAGGCTCCCAAATAGCCTCGGGTGGCTTCGGGTCATTTTTCCATGGGTGGCATGCCTCATCGTCGTCGAGCAAGTCACCGGACCATGTGATAACAACAACTATCTCTTTTCCCCTTCGTTTTGGCAAGGGGTCTTCATCGATGGCCTGCTTCCTAGAAGGAAGCTCAAGAACTCCCTCGTGTATTTTAGCATGCAAGATCCTTCTTAAAGATTGGCAAGCGGTGGTTGGGTGCCCCACGAACTGGTGATAGCGGCAGTACCTAGGATCATTCTTCTCTTCCCTAGTGGGAATTTTGTAGGGCCTAAGAGGTTTGATTGCACCATCCGCTATCATTGTATCAAGGATAGCGTGAAACTCTTCATCTTTGCATGGCAATGGCGGATACGTCTCCCTATCCTTTCGCTTGCGTGAGTTGTAGTCACCCTATGATTTATCATCCACAGCCAATGTCTGATGCGTCTCCTTCTTCTCACTTCTCCAGCTTCTTTGCCCAGCTAGTTTGACAGACATGCTTATCTTCCTTACTGCTTCCAGCAGCCGAGAAAATTGACTGATGCCAATATTCTCCAAATAAACTCTATAATCTGCCACGACATTGCTGATGCAAATTTCGACCAGTGCCTCCTTGTCCTTCTCATCATAACAGTCCAAGGCCAAGTCCCGGAACCTGCGCACAAAGTCCACGGGATCCTCCCCATGTTTTTGGTGAGTGTTGTTGAGTTGAGTGGTTGTGACTCTTTCCTCATGCTGGAAATACTTTTTGCAGAACCTGCTTGCCAAGTCTTCCCATGAGCGAACGAAGCCTAATGCCAAAGTGGTGTACCACGTGTAAGCACGATCGGTGAGGCTTTTCGAAAATTCCCGGAGCCGGAGATTATAATCGCCAGCATGTGGTCCCAGAGCATCAACGAAGCGATTGACATGCTCCTTTGGACTCCCTTTTCTCCCATAAAAAAGAACAAAGCTTGGTGCCTCATAGCCTTTAGGATACGGCTGCTGGAGCAAGCTCGCTGGATATGGTGGCTGAGGGATGTACTTCCAATCTTCTTGACTTCGGTTAAGCTCTCTTTCCAGCATGGCAACGACATCCTCCTGAGTGACAAAAGATGGCCCCTTCTGCTCGGACCCTTTTCCAGCAACGGCAGCAGACTCCTCCTGTGGGTGCCCATTGTTTTCTTCAGTTGGCTTAGAGACAGAGCCCTTCAGTTCCTTGATGGTGTCCATCATCTCCCTTTGGGTTTCCCCCATAGCCTGGATGGCCGTGATGAGGTCTGTAAGGGTAAAAGCTCCCTCACTTGCACGTTCTTGTTCTCTAGAAGAGGCATTCTGTCGTGATTCAGAATCACCATGGTCGGGCCCATCTTGGGAGGCCATGGTATTGCTTCTGGCCTTCTTCTTCGGAGGCATCAGTGAAATGGCAACCTGGTCCCCAGTGAAGTCGCCAATTTATGTGGGTGTCTTTTTGTTCCACCAGCCTAACGAATGGGCTTAGGCTGCTGTGAGAAGAAAGCGAACAAAAAAGCCTCCTGATGCCTGAGTTCAAGAACCAGACTCCCAAAAGAATTTTTAAAAGACTTGCTGAAGCCTTAGAAAAATACGTTTGGGTTCTTTTCACCAACACCCAGAAGAACACATGAAATTCGTTAATGACTTAGCATGAGGAGCATGTGGCATGGGAGCTTTTTGGGTGCGCTTACTGAAGCCTTATGAAGCCGCTGCATTTTTGGCGTGCTTGCTTGGCACGATGCGTGGCCCATGGCTAGTGTAAGCGTATCCTACAATTTCCATTACACCCCAATCGGGTTTCTTTTGCGATTGATCATTTGCACCGGGCCGAGAATAAGCTTGGACCTAGCCCCCTGGATTTTTGGGCCTCAACAGGCAGTTCGTTCCAAATTGGAGTGGTTGGTGTACTGCATAGTTCTAGCGATTTGATTTCCCTCAAAACTCACCAAATGACTCCTCCCACCGTATTATGATGTTTCCCAAGATTTGGGCTCGATCCGATATCAATAGGTGTAAGAAATTGTACAATTCAAGTTCCAACGCAGTTCGTTCCAAATTGGAGTGGTTGGTGTATTGCATAGTTCTAGCGATTGGATTTCACTCAAACCTCACCCAATGACTCCTACCACCATATTATGATGTTTCCCAAGAATTGGGCTCGATCCGATATCAATAGGAGTAAGAAATTGAACAATTCAATTTCGAAGGTAGTTCGTTCCAAATAGGAGTGGTTGATGTATTGCATAGTTCTAGCGATTGGATTTCACTCAAAACTCACCAAATGACTCCTCCAGCTGTATTATGATGTTTCCCAAGTTTTGGGCTCGATCCGATATCAATAGGTGTAAGAATTGGACAATTCAAGTTCCAACGCATTTCGTTCCAAATTGGAGTGGTTGGTGTATTGCATAGTTCTAGCAATTGGATTTCACTCAAAACTCACCAAATGACTCCTCCAGCCGTATTATCTTGTTTCCCAAGTTTTGAGCTCGATCCGATATCAATAGGTGTAAGAAATTGGACAATTCAAGTTCCAACGCATTTCGTTCCAAATTGGAGTGGTTGGTGTATTGCATAGTTCTAGCGATTGGATTTCACTCAAACCTCACCAAATGACTCCTACCACCATATTATGAAGTTTCCCAAGAACTGGGCTCGATCCGATATCAATAGGTGTAAGAAATTGAACAATTCAATTTTGAAGGTAGTTCGTTCCAAATTGGAGTGGTTGGTGTCTTGCATAGTTCTAGCGATTGAATTTCACTCAAAACTCACCAAATGACTCCTCCAGCCGTATTATGATGTTTCCCAAGTTTTGGGCTCAATCCGATATCAATAGGTGTAAGAATTGGACAATTCAAGTTCCAACGCATTTCGTTCCAAATTGGAGTGGTTGGTGTATTGCATAGTTCTAGCAATTGGATTTCACTCAAAACTCACCAAATGACTCCTCCAGCCGTATTATCTTGTTTCCCAAGTTTTGAGCTCGATCCGATATCAATAGGTGTAAGAAATTGGACAATTCAAGTTCCAACGCATTTCGTTCCAAATTGGAGTGGTTGGTGTATTGCATAGTTCTAGCGATTGGATTTCACTCAAACCTCACCAAATGACTCCTACCACCATATTATGAAGTTTCCCAAGAACTGGGCTCGATCCGATATCAATAGGTGTAAGAAATTGAACAATTCAATTTTGAAGGTAGTTCGTTCCAAATTGGAGTGGTTGGTGTCTTGCATAGTTCTAGCGATTGAATTTCACTCAAAACTCACCAAATGACTTCTCCCACCATATTATGATGTTTCCCAAGATTTGGGCTCGATCCGATATCAATAGGTGTAAGAAATTGGACAATTCACTTTGGAAGGCAGTTCATTCCAAATTGGAGTGGTTGGTGACTTGCATAGTTCTAGCGATTCGATTTCACTCAAAACTCACCAAATGACTCCTCCCACCGTATTATGATGTTTCCCAAGATTTGGGCTCGATCCGAAATCAATAGGTGTAAGAAATTGGACAATTCATGATCCAAAGCAGTTCGTTCCAAATTGGAGTGGTTGGTGTATTGCATAGTTGTAGCGATTGGATTTCACTCAAAACAAGCCTAATGACTCCTCCCACCATATTACGATGTTTTCCAAGTTTTGGGCACGATCCGATATCAATAGAGGGAAGAAATTGGACAATTCAACTTGAAAGGCAGTTCATTCCAAATTGGAGTGGTTGGTGTATTGCATAGTTCTAGCGATTGGATTTCACTCAAAACTCACCAAATGACTCCTCCAACCATATTATGTTGTTTCCCAAGATTTCGGCCCGATCCGATATCAATAGGTGTAAGAAATTGGACAATTCAAGTTCCAACGCAGTTCGTTTCAAATTAGAGTGGTTGGTGTATTGCATAGTTCTAGCGATTGGATTTCACTCAAAACTCACCAAACGACTCCTCCCACCATATTATGATGTTTCCCATGATTTGGGCTCGATCCGATATCAATAACTGTAAGAAATTGGACAATTCATGTTCCAACACAGTTCGTCCCAAATTGGAGTGGTTGGTGTATTGCATAGTTCTAGCGATTGGATTTCACTCAAAACTCTCCAAATGACTCCTCCCACCATATTATGTTGTTTCCCAAGATTTGGGCTTGATCCGATATCCATAGGTGTAAGAAATTGGAAAATTCAATTTGATAGGCAGTTCGTTCCAAATTGGAGTGGTTGGTGTATTGCATAGTTCTAGCGATTGGATTTCACTCAAAGGTCACCAAATGATTCCTCCCACCATATTATGATGTTTCCCAAGATTTGGGCTCGATCCGATATCAATAGAGGGAAGAAATTGGACAATCCAACTTGGAAGGCAGTTCGTTCCTAATTGGAGTGGTTGGTGTATTGCATAGTTCTAGCGATTGGATTTCACTCAAAATTAGCCAACTGACTCCTCCGACCATATTATGATGTTTCCCATGTTTTGGCCTCGATCCGATATCAATAGAGGGAAGAAATTGGACAATTCAACTTGGAAGGCAGTTCGTTCCAAATTGGAGTGGTTGGTGTATTGCATAGTTCTAGCGATTGGATTTCACTCAAAACTCACCAAATGACTCCTCCCACCATATTATGTTGTTTCCCAAGATTTGGGCTCGATCCGATCTGAATAGGTGTAAGAAATTGGACAATTCAATTTGAAAGGCAGTTCGTTCCAAATTAGAGTGGTTGGTGTATTGCTTAGTTCTAGCGATTGGATTTCACTCAAAACTCACCAAATGACTCCTCCCACCATATTATGATCTTTCCCAAGATTTGGGCTCGATCCGGTATCAGTAGGTGTAAAAAATTGGACAATTCAAGTTCCAACGCAGTTCGTTCCAAATTGGAGTGGTTGGTGTTTGCATAGTTCTAGCGATTGGATTTCACCCAAAACTCTCCAAATGACTCCTCCCACCATATTATGTTGTTTCCCAAGATTTGGGCTCGATCCGATATCCATAGGTGTAAGAAATTGGACAATTCATTTTGAAAGGCAGTTCGTTCCAAATTGGAGTGGTTGGTGTATTGCATAGTTCTAGCGATTGGATTTCACTGAAAACTCACCAAATGACTCCTCCAACCGTATTATCATGTTTCCCAAGTTTTGGGCTCAATCCGATATCAATAGGTGTAAGAAATTGGACAATTCAAGTTCCAACGCAGTTCGTTCCAAATTGGAGTGGTTGGTGTATAGCAAAGTTCTAGCGATTCGATTTCACTCAAAACTAGCCAAATGACTCCTCCCACCATATTAAGTTGTTTCCCAAGTTTTAGGCTAGATCAGATATCAACAGAAGTAAGAAATTGGACAATTGAACTTGAAGGGCAGTTCGTTCCAAATTGGAGTGGTTGGTGTATTGCATAGTTCTAGCGATTGGATTTCACTCAAACCACACCAAATGACTCCTACCACCATATTATGATGTTTCCCAAGAATTGGGCTCGATCCGATATCAATAGGAGTACGAAAGTGAACAATTCAATTTGGAAGGTAGTTCGTTCCAAATTGGAGTGGTTGGTGTATTGCATAGTTCTAGCGATTGGATTTCACTCAAAACTCACCAAATGACTCCTCCAGCCGTATTATGTTGTTTCCCAAGTTTTGGGCTCGATCCGATATCAATAGGTGTAAGAAATTGGACAGTTCAAGTTCCAACGTAGTTTGTTCCAAATTGGAGTGGTTGGTGTATTGCATAGTAATAGCCACTCAAAACTCACCAAATGACTCCTCCCCCCATATTTTGATGTTTCCCAGGATTTGGGTTCGATCCGGTATCAGTAGTTGTAAGAAATTGGACATTTCAAGTTCCAACGCAGTTCGTTCCAAACTGGAGTGGTTGGTGTATTGCATAATTCTAGCAATTGGATTTCACCCAAAACTCACCAAACGACTCCTCCCCCCATATTATGATGTTTCCCAAGATTTGGGCCCGATCCGGTATCAATAGGTGTAAGAAATTGGACAATTCAAGTTCCAACGCAGTTCGTTCCAAATTGGTGTGGTTGGTGTATTGCACAGTTCTAGAGATTGGATTTCTCTCCAAACTCACCAAATGACTCCTCCCCCTATATGATGATGTTTCCCAAGATTTGGGCTCGATCCGGTATCAATAGGTGTCAGAAATTGGACAATTCAAGTTCCAACGCCGTTCGTTCCAAATTGGTGTGGTTGGTGTATTGCACAGTTCTAGAGATTGGTGTCTGCAGCGCAAATCTCACGGCCTGGGTTTCCGAGCCGAGGGGATGTGCGTTGACACGCGGTTTCCTGCTTTTGGGTGCGATGCGGTTGTGCGCGGGCGTGCTAGCACGGTCTACCATGCGTCGATGAATTGATGAGTGTTGGATGGTTGAGTGGTGCGCCTGTTTGAACTCATCCTCTAATCAAACGATTGTAGCCGAGAGAGGAAATAGTCTCAGCTGTTGGGTTCACGGCATGAACTGTAAGGCCGTTGAGTGATGGTGTAGGTGATGGGTTTTGGGCGGTGCTCCGGCGCGCTGCTCAGTGAGCGGCGGTCGTGTGATATATGGGGTGAGTGAGCGAACAACAAGGATGGTGCTCCGGCGCCTCGAAAATCAAGGGTTGTATGATATATTGATGAATGGATTTTCCTTACAACCTAACACTACTCCTAGGAAAGCAAGTAAAGATATTGAAAGTGCATTACAGGAAAAAATAAGTTGCTCCGTGGGAGGCTTTGTTTTGGTGTTGAACCCTTTGAATGTAGCTCGAGCCTTGTATTTATAGGGAGAGTCCCTGGAGGAGTAATCGAGGCTGAAAATCTGCATGGTGGAGCCTGATTAGAGCAAGTGGGCAGTCCAATCGACATTTGGGATCGTGAAGTATGGTGGTGTGACCCCATAAATCCTGGTGAATCTCGGCCGCTGCTCTTGATTGGGTTTTGAACTTCTGGCCGTGGAGACGCATTTATGGCCTGGATAGCTGGTGAACCAATATCTCAGGCTGTCAGAATTCTTGTGAGAATGTCCACGTCTAATCACTCTGATTCTCATCACCAAATCCTGACTCCAGTCACTTCCCACCTTCCCTCATGCATTAAATGCTTATTTGTGGCCTGTGGGTTTGCTGCATTTAAACAGGCACTACTTCATTAAATGAAGCCTGGGACCCTGTTGTCACGTCATGATTTGCCTTTAATGCTTTGGCCGGAATTTGCCTGGCCTCGGCCTCGGCTTGTGCTTGAGGCCGAGATGATCATGCCTTAGCATTTCTTCTTTTGTCTTCAGGAGGAAGAACTACCCTGGCGAAACGCTGCGTTTCAGCCTTTACGAACAAATGCCAGGGCCGAGAGAAAGGGCTCCTTCGGCCAACTTATAGCCGTGATTTACTAGACACAAACAATTGGATTTCTCTCCAAACTCACCAAATGACTCCTCCCACCATATTATGATGTTTCCCAAGATTTGGGCTCGATCCGATGTCAATAGGTGTAAGAAATTGTTCAATTCCATTTGAAATGCTGTTCGTTCAAAATTGGAGTGGTTGGTGTATTGCATAGTTCTAGCGATTGGATTTCACTCAAAACACACCAAATGACTCCTCGCACCATATTACGATGTTTCCCAAGATTTGGGCACGATCCGGTATCAATAGGTGTAAGAAATTGGACAATTCAAGTTCGAACGCAGTTCGTTCGAAATTGGAGTGGTTGGTGTATTGCATAGTTCTAGCGATTGGATTTCTTTCAAAACTCACCAAATGATTCCTCCCACCATATTATGTTGTTTCCCAAGTTTTAGGCTCGATCAGATATCAACAGAGGGAAGAAATTGGACAATTCAATTTGAAAGGCAGTTCGTTCCAAATTGGAGTGGTTGGTGTATTGCATAGTTCTTGCGATTGGATTTCACTGAAAACTCCCCAAATGACTCCTCCCACCATATTATGATGTTTCCCAAGATTTGAGCTCGATCCGATATCAACAGGTGTAAGAAATTGGACATTTCAATTTGGAAGGCAGTTCGTTCCAAATTGGAGTGGTTGGTGTATTGCATAGTTCTAGCAATTGGATTTCACTCAAAACTCACCAAATGACTCCTCCCACCATATTATGTTGTTTCCCAAGATTTGGGCTCGATCCGATATCAACAGGTGTAAGAAATTGGACAATTCAATTTGAAAGGCAGTTCGTTCCAAATTGGAGTGGTTTGTGTATTGCATAGTTCTAGCGATTGGATTTCACTCAAAACTCACCAAATGACTCCTCCCACCGTATTATGATGTTTCCCAAGATTTGAGCTCGATCCGATATCAATCGGTGTAAGAAATTGGACAATTCAAGTTCCAACGCAGTTCATTCCAAATTGGAGTGGTTGGTGTCTTGCATAGTTCTAGCGATTTGATTTCACTCAAAACTCACCAAATGACTCCTCCCACCATATTATGATGTTTCCCATGATTTGGGGTCGATCGTCCATCCGATATCTACTGGTGTAAGAAATTGGACAATTCAAGTTCCAACGCAGTTTGTTCCAAATTGGAGTGGTTGGTGTATTGCATAGTTCTAGCGATTGGATTTCACTCAACACTCTCCAAATGACTCCTCCCACCATATTATGTTGTTTCCCAAGATTTGGGCTCGATCCGATATCAATAGGTGTAAGAAATTGGACAATTCAAGTTCCAACGCAGTTTGTTCCAAATTGGAGTGGTTGGTGTATTGCATAGTTCTAGCGATTGGATTTCACTCAAAACTCACCAAATGAATCCTCCCATTATATTACGATCTTTCCCAAGATTTGGGCTCGACCCGGTATCAATAGCTGTAAGAAATTGGACAATTCAAGTTCCAACGCAGTTCGTTCCAAATTGGAGTGGTTGGTGTATTGCCTTGTTCTAGCGATTGGATTTCACTCAAAACTCACCGAATGACTCGTCCCACCGTATTATGATGTTTCCCAAGATTTGGGCTCGATCCGATATCAATAGGTGTAAGAAATTGGACAATTCAAGTTCCAACGCAGTTCGTTCCAAATTGGAGTGGTTGGTGTATCGCATAGTTCTAAAGATTGGATTTCCCTCAAAACTCTGCAAATGACTCCTCCCACCAAATTATGATGTTTCCCAAGATTTGGGCTCGATCCGGTATCAATAGGTGTAAGAAATTGGACAATTCAAGTTCCAACGCAGTTCATTCCAAATTGGAGTGGTTGGTGTATTGCATAGTTCTAGTGATTGGATTTCACTCAAAACTCACCAAATGACTCCTCCCACCATATTATGATGTTTCCCAAGATTTGGGCTCGATCCGATATCAACAGAGCGAAGAGAGTGGACAATTCAACTTGAAAAGCAGTTCGTTCCAAATTGGGGTAGTTGGTGTATTACATAGTTCTAGCCATTGGATTTCACTCAAAACTCAGCAAATCACTTCTCCCACCATATTATGATGGTTCCCTAGATTTGGGCTCGATCCGATATCAATAGGTGTAAGAAATTGGACAATTCAATTTGAAAGGCAGTTCGTTCCAAACTGGAGTCGTTGGTGTATTGCATAGTTCTAGCGATTGGATTTCACTCAAAACTCAACAAATGACCCCTCCCACCATATGATGATGTTTCCCGAGATTTGGGCTCGATCCGATATCAATAGGTGTAAGAAATTGGACAATTCAATTTGAAAGGCAGTTCGTTCCGAATTGGGGTGGTTGGTTTATTGCATAGTTCTAGCAATTGGATTTCACTCAAAACTAGCAAAATGACTCCTCCCACCAGATTATGATGTTTCCCAAGTTTTGGGCTCGATCCGATATCAATAGAGGGAAGAAATTGGACAATTCAACTTGAAGGGCAGTTCGTTCGAAATTGGAGTGGTTGGTGTATTGCATAGTTCTAGCGATTGGATTTCACTCAAAACACACCAACTGACTCCTCCCACCATATTATGATGTTTCCCAAGATTTGGCTCGATCCGGTATCAATAGGTGTAAGAAATTGGACAATTCAAGTTCCAACGCAGTTCGTTCAAAATTGGAGTGGTTGGTGTATTGCATAGTTCTAGCAATTGGATTTGACTCAAAACTCACCAAATGACTCCTCCAATCATATTATGATGTTTCCCATGATTTGGGCTCGATCCGATATCAATACGTGTATGAAATTGGACAATTCAACTTGAAAGGAATTTCGTTCCGAATCGGGGTGGTTGGTGTGTTGCATAGTTCTAGCGATTGGATTTCACTCAAAACTAGCCAAATGACTCCTCCCACCATATTATGATGTTTCCCAAGTTTTGGGCTCGATCCGATATCAATAGGTGTATGAAATTGGCCAATTCCATTTGAATGGCAGTTCGTTCAAAATTGGGGTGGTTGGTGTATTGCATAGTTCTAGCGATTGGATTTCACTCAAAACTCACCGAATGACTCCTCCCACCATATTATGTTGTTTCCCAAGATTTGGGCTCGATCCGATATCAATAGGTGCAAGAAATTGGAAAATTCAATTTGGAAGGCAGTTTTTTCCAAATTGGAAAGGTTGGGGTATTGCATAGTTCTATCAATTGGATTTCACTCAAAACTCACAAAATGACTCCTCCCACCGTATTATGATGTTTCCCAAGATTTGGGCTCGATCCGATATCAATAGGTGTAAGAAATTGTTCAATTCCATTTGAAATGTTGTTCGTTCAAAATTGGAGTGGTTGGTGTATTGCATAGTTCTAGCGATTGGATTTGACTCAAAACACACCAAATGACTCCTCGCACCATATTATGATGTTTCCCAAGATTTGGGCTCGATCCGGTGTCAATAGGTGTAAGAAATTGAACAATTCAAGTTCCAACGCAGTTCGTTCCAAATTGGAGTGGTTGGTGTATTGCATAGTTCTAGCGATTGGATTTCACTCTAAACTCACCAAATCACACCTCCCACCATATTATGATGTTTCCCAA
>NW_018921605.1:110383-130133 GCF_002207925.1 Prunus avium | reverse complement strand
ACCAACCACTCCAATTTGGAACGAACTGCCTTTCAAATTGAATTGTCCAATTTCGTACACCTATTGATATCGGATCGAACCAAATACTTGGGAAACATCATATTATGGTGGGAGGAGTCATTTGGTGGGTTTTGAGTGAAATCCAATCGCTAGAACTATGCAATACACCAACCACTCCAATTTGGAACGAACTGCCTTTCAAATTGAATTATCCAATTTCTTACCCCTATTAATATCGGACCAAGCCCAAATCTTGGGAAACATCATAATATGGGGGGAGGAGTCATTTGGTGAGTTTTGCGTGAAATCCAATCGCTTGAACTATGCAATACACCAACCACTCCAATTTGGAACGAACTCCGTTGGAACTTGAATTGTCCAATTTCGTACTCCTATTGATATCGGATCGAGTCCTAATCTCGGGAACCATCATAATATGGTGGGAGGAGTCATTTGGCGAGGTTTGAGTGAAATCCAATCGCTAGAACTATGCAATACACCAACCAATCCAATTTGGAACGAACTGCGTCAGAACTTGAATTGTCCAATTTCTTACACCTATTGATATCGGATCGAGCCCAAATCTTAGGAAATATCATAATGTGGTGGGAGGAGTCATTTGGTGAGTTTTCAGTGAAATCCAATCGCTAGAACTATGCAATACACCAACCACACCAATTTAGAACGAACTGCCTTTCAAATTGAATTGTCCAATTTCTTACACCTATTAATATCGGATCGAGCCCAAATCTTGGGAAACATCATAATATGGTGGGAGGAGTCATTTGGTGAGTTTTGAGTGAAATCCAATCGCTAGAACTATGCATTACACCAACCACTCCAATTTGGAACGAACTGCGTCAGAACTTGAATTGTCCAATTTCTTACCCCTATTGATATCGGATCGAGCCCAAATCTTGGGAAACATCATATTATGGTGGGAGGAGTCATTTGGGGGGGTTTGAGTGAAATCCAATCGCTAGAACTATGCATTACACCAACCACTCCAATTTGGAACGAACTGCGTCAGAACTTGAATTGTCCAATTTCTTACCCCTATTGATATCGGATCGAGCCCAAATCTTGGGAAACATCATATTATGGTGGGAGGAGTCATTTGGGGGGGTTTGAGTGAAATCCAATCGCTAGAACTATGCATTACACCAACCACTCCAATTTGGAACGAACTGCGTCAGAACTTGAATTGTCCAATTTCTTACCCCTATTGATATCGGATCGAGCCCAAATCTTGGGAAACATCATATTATGGTGGGAGGAGTCATTTGGGGGGGTTTGAGTGAAATCCAATCGCTAGAACTATGCATTACACCAACCACTCCAATTTGGAACGAACTGCGTCAGAACTTGAATTGTCCAATTTCTTACCCCTATTGATATCGGATCGAGCCCAAATCTTGGGAAACATCATATTATGGTGGGAGGAGTCATTTGGGGGGGTTTGAGTGAAATCCAATCGCTAGAACTATGCATTACACCAACCACTCCAATTTGGAACGAACTGCGTCAGAACTTGAATTGTCCAATTTCTTACCCCTATTGATATCGGATCGAGCCCAAATCTTGGGAAACATCATAATATGGTGGGAGGAGTCATTTGGTGGGTTTTGAGGGAAATCCAATCGCTTGAACTATGCAATACACCAACCACGCCAATTTGGAACGAACTCCGTTGGAACTTGAATTGTCCAATTTCGTACTCCTATTGATATCGGATCGAGTCCTAATCTCGGGAACCATCATAATATGGTGGGTGGAGTCATTTGGCGAGTTTTGAGTGAAATCCAATCGCTTGAACTATGCAATACACCAACCACTCCAATTTGGAACGAACTGCGTCAGAACTTGAATTGTCCAATTTCTTACACCTATTGATATCGGATCGAGCCCAAATCTTGGGAAAGATCATATTGTGGTGCGAGGAGTCATTTGGTGAGTTTTCAGTGAAATCCAATCGCTAGAACTATGCAATACACCAACCACTCCAATTTGGAACGAACTGCCTTTCAAATTGAATTGTCCAATTTCGTACACCTATTGATATCGGATCGAGCCCAAATCTTGGGAAACATCATAATATGGTGGGAGGAGTCATTTGGTGAGTTTTGAGTGAAACCCAATCGCTAGAACTATGCAATACATCAACCACTCCAATTTGGAACAAACTACGTTGGAAAATGAATTGTCCAATTTCTTACACCCACTGATATCCGATCGAGCCCAAATCCTGGGAAGCAGCATAATATGATGGGAGGAGTCATTTGGTGAGTTTTGAGTGAAATCCAATCGCTGGAACTATGCAATACACCAACCACTCCAATTTGGAACGAATTGCCTTTCAAAAGGAATTGTCCAATTTCTTACACCTATTGATATCGGATCGAGCCCAAATCTTGGCAAACATGATAATATGGTGGGAAGAATTATTTGGTGGGTTTTGAGTGAAATCCAATCGCTAGAACTATGCAATACACCAACCACTCCAATTTGGAACGAACTGCCTTCCAAATTGAATTGAGCAATTTCTTACACCTATTGATATCGGATCGAGACCAAATCTTGGGAAGCAACACAATATGGTGGGAGGAGTCATTTCGCTAGTTTTGAGTGAAATCCAACTGCTACAACTATGCAATACACCAACCACTCCAATGTGGAACCAACTGCGTTGGAACTTGAATTGTCCAATTTCTTACACCTATTGATATTGGATCGAGCCCAAATCTTGGGAAACAGCATAATATGGTGGGAGGAGTCATTTGTTGAGTTTTTAGTGAAATCCAATCGCTAGAAGTATGCAATACCCCAACCACTCCGGTTTGGAACGAAATGCGTTGGAACTTGAATTGTCCAATTTCTTACACCTATTGATATCGAATCGAGCCCAAATCTTGGGAAACATCATAATATGGTGGGAGGAGTCATTTGCTGAGTTTTGGGTGAAATCCAATCGCTAGAACAATGCAATACACCAACCACTCCAATTTGGAACGAACTGCCTTTCAAATTGAATTGTCCAATTTCGTACACCTATTGATATCGGATCGAACCGAATACTTGGGAAACATCATAATATGGTGGGAGGAGTCATTCGTTGAGTTTTGAGTGAAATCCAATCTCTAGAACTATGCAATACACCAACCACTCCAACTTGGAATGACCAGCCTTTCAAATTGAATTATCCAATTTCTTACACCTATTGATAACGGATCGAGCCCAAATCTTGGGAACATCATAATATGTGGGAGGAGTCATTTGCTGAGTTTTGAGTGAAATCCAATCGCTAGAACTATGCAATACACCAACCACTCCAATTTAGAACGAACTGCATTGGAACTTGAATTGTCCAATTTCTTACACCTATTCATATCGGATCGAGCCCAAATCTTGGGAAACATCATAATATGGTGGGAGGAGTCATTTGGAGAGTTTTGAGTGAAATCCAATCGCTAGAACTATGCAATACACCAACCACCCCAATTTGGAATGAACTGCCTTTCAAATTGAATTGTCCAATTTCTTACACCTATTGATATCGGATCGAGCCCAAATCTTGGGAAAAATCATAATATGGTGGGTGGAGTCATTTGGTGAGTTTTGAGTGAAATCCAATCGCTAGAACTATGCAATACACCAACCACTCCAATTTGGAACGAATTGCGTTGGAACTTGAATTGTCCAATTTCTTACACCTATTGATATCGGATCGAGCCCAAATCTTGGGAAACAACATAATATGGTGGGTGGAGTCATTTGGTGAGTTTTGAGTGAAATCCAATCGCTAGAACTATGCAATACACCAACCACTCCAATTTAGAACGAACTGCATTGGAACTTGAATTGTCCAATTTCTTACACCTATTCATATCGGATCGAGCCCAAATCTTGGGAAACATCATAATATGGTGGGAGGAGTCATTTGGAGAGTTTTGAGTGAAATCCAATCGCTAGAACTATGCAATACACCAACCACTCCAATTTGGAACGAACTGCGTCGGAAATTGAATTGTCCAATTTCTTACACCTATTAATATCGGATCGAGCCCAAATCTTGGGAAACATCATAATATGGTGGGATGGGTCATTTGGTGCGTTTTGAGTGAAATCCAATCGCTAGAACTATGCAATACCCCAACCACTCCAACTTGGAACGAAATGCGTTGGAACTTGAATTGTCCAATTTCTTACACCTATTGATATCGGACAGAGCCCAAATCTTGGGAAACAACAAAATATGGTGGGAGGAGTCATTTGGTGAGTTTTGAGTGAAATCCAATCGCTAGAACTATGCAATACACCAACCACTCCAATTTGGAACGAACTGCGTCGGAAATTGAATTGTCCAATTTCTTACACCTATTGATATCGGATCGAGCCCAAATCTTGGGAAACATCATAATATGGTGGGAGGAGTCATTTGGAGAGTTTTGAGTGAAATCCAATCGCTAGAACTAGGCAATACACCAACCACTCCAACTTGGAACGAACTGCGTAGGAACTTGAATTGTCCAATTTCTTATACCCATTGATATCGGATCGAGCCCAAATCTTGGGAAAAATCATAATATGGTGGGTGGAGTCATTTGGTGAGTTTTGAGTGAAATCCAATCGCTAGAACTATGCAATACACCAACCACTCCAATTTGGAACGAACTGCGTTGGAACTTGAATTGTCCAATTTCTTCCACCTATTGATATCGGATCGAGCCCAAATCTTGGGAAACAACATAATATGGTGGGTGGAGTCATTTGGTGAGTTTTGAGTGAAATCCAATCGCTAGAACTATGCAATACACCAACCACTCCAATTTCGAACGAACTGCGGCGGAACTTGAATTGTCCGATTTCTTACACCTATTGATATCGGATCGAGCCCAAATCTTGGGAAACATCATATTGTGGTGGGAGGAGTCGTTTGGTGAGTTTTAAGTGAAATCCAATTGCTAGAACGATGCAATACACCAACCACTCCAATTTGGAATGAACTGCCTTTCAAATTATGTTGTCCAATTTCTTACACCTATTGATATCGGATCGAGCCCAAATCTTGGGAAACATCGTAATATGGTGGGAGGAGTCATTTGGAGAGTTTTGAGTGAAATCAATCGCTAGAACTATGCAATACACCAACCACTCCAATTTGGAACGAACTGCGTTGGAACTTGAATTGTCCAATTTCTTATACCCATTGATATCGGATCGAGCCCAAATCTTGGCAAACATCATAATATGGTGGGTGGAGTCGTTTGGTGAGTTTTGAGTGAAATCCAATCGCTAGAACTGTGCACTACACCAAGCACTCCAATTTGGAACGAACTGCGTAGGAACTTGAATTGTCCAATTTCTTATACCCATTGATATCGGATAGAGCCCAAATCTTGGGAAACATCATAATATGGTGGGAGGAGTCATTTGGAGTGCTTTTAGTGAAATTCAATCGCTAGAACTATGCAATACACCAACCACTCCAACTTGGAACAAACTGCCTTTCAAATTATACTGTCCAATTTCTTACACCTACTGATATCGGATCGAGCCCAAATCTTGGGAAACATCATAATATGGTGGGAGGAGTCATTTGGAGAGTTTTGATTGAAATCCAATCGCTACAACTATGCAATACACGAACCACTCCAATTTGGAACGAACTGCGTTGGAACTAGAATTGTCGAATTTCTTACACCTATTGATATCGGATAGAGCCGAAATCTTGGGAAACATCATAATATGGTGGGAGTCATTTGGTGAGTTTTGAGTGAAATCCAATTGCTAGAACTATGCAATACACCAACCACTCCAACTTGGAACAAACTGCCTTTCAAATTGAATTGTCCAATTTCTTACACCTATTGATATCGGATAGAACCCAAATCTTGGGAAACATCATAATATGGTGGGAGGAGTCATTCGGTGAGTTTTGAGTGAAATCCAATCACTATAACTATGCTATACACCAACCCCTCCAATTTGGAACGAACTGCGTTGGAACTTGAATTGTCCGATTTCTTACACCTATTGATATCGGATCGAGCCCAAATCTTGGGAAACATCATATTATGGTGGGAGGAGTCATTTGGAGAGTTTTGAGTGAAATCCCATCGCTAGAACTATGCAATACACCAACCACCCCAATTTGGAATGAACTGCCTTTCAAATTGAATTGTCCAATTTGTTACACCTATTAATATCGGATCGAGCCCAAATCTTGGGAAACATCATAATATGGTGGGATGGGTCATTTGGTGACTTTTGAGTGAAATCCAATCGCTAAAACTATGCAATACCCCAACCACTCCAATTTCGAACGAACTGCGGCGGAACTTGAATTGTCCGATTTCTTACACCTATTGATATCGGATCGAGCCCAAATCTTGGGAAACATCATATTATGGTGGGAGGAGTCATTTGGTGAGTTTTAAGTGAAATCCAATCGCTAGAACGATGCAATACACCAAACACTCCAATTTGGAATGAACTGCGTTGGAACTTGAACTGTCCAATTTCTTACACCTATTGAGATCGGATCGATCCCAAATCCTGGGAAACATCATAATATGGTGGGAGGATTCATTTGGTGAGTTTTGATTTAAATCCAATCGCTTCAACTATGCAATACACGAACCACTCCAATTTGGAACGAACTGCGTTGGAACTAGAATTGTCGAATTTCTTACACCTATTGATATCGGATAGTGCCGAAATCTTGGGAAACATCATAATATGGTGGGAGGAGTCATTTGGTTAGTTTTGAGTGAAATCCAATCGCTAGAACTATGCAATACACCAACCACTCCAACTTGGAACAAACTGCCTTTCAAATTGAATTGTCCAATTTCTTACACCTATTGATATAGGATCGAGCCCAAATCTTGGGCAACATCATAATATGGTGGGAGGAGTCATTCGGTGAGTTGTGAGTGAAATCCAATCGCTACAACTATGCAATACACCAACCACTCCAATTTGGAACGAACTGCATTTCAAATTATATTGTCCAATTTCTTACACGTATTGATATCGGATCGAGCCCCAATCTTGGGAAACATCGCAATATCGTGGGAGGAGTCATTTGGTTAGTTTTGAGTGAAATCCAATCACTAGAACTATGCAATACACCAACCACTCCAATTGGGAACAAACTGCCTTTCAGATTGAATTGTCCAATTTCTTACACCAATTGATATCGGATCGAGCCCAAATCTTGGGAAACATGATAATATGGACGGAGGAGTCATTTGGTGAGTTTTGAGTGAAATTCAATCGCTAGAACTATGCAATACACCAACCACTCCAAGTTGGAACGAACTACGTTGGAACTTAAATTGTCCAATTTCTTACACCTATTGATCTCGGCTCGAGCCCAAATCGTGGGAAACATCATAATGTGGTGGGAGGAGTCATTTGGTGAGTTTTGAGTGAAATCCAATCGCTAGAACTATGCAATACACCAAACACTCCAATTTGGAACGAACTGCGTTGGAACTTGAATTGTCCAATTTCTTACACCTATTGATATCGGATCGAACCCAAATCTTGGGAAACATCATAATATGGTTGCAGGAGTCATTTGCTGAGTTTTAAGTGAAATCCAATCGCTAGAACTATGCAATAGACCAACCCCTCCAATTTGGAACGAACTGCCTTTCAAATTATATTGTCAAATTTCTCACACCTATTTATATCGGATGGAGACCAAATCTTGGGAAACATCATAATATGGTGGGAGGAGTCGTTTGGGGTGTTTTGGGTGAAATCCAATCGCTAGAACAATGCAATACACCAACCACTCCAATTTGGAACAAACTGCATTTCAAATTGAATTGTCCAATTTGTTACACCTATGGATATCGGATCGAGCCAAAATCTTGGGAAACATCATAATATGGTGGGAGGAGTCATTTGGAGAGTTTTAAGTGAAATCCAATTGCTAGAACTATGCAATACACCAACCACTCCAATTAGGAACGAACTGCCTTTCAAATTGAATTGTCCAATTTCTTACACCTACTGATATCGGATCGAGCCCAAATCTTGGGAAACATCATAATATGGTGGGAGGAGTCATTTGGTGAGTTTTGAGTGAAATCCAATCACTAGAACTATGCAATACACCAACCACTCCTATTTGGAACAAACTGCCTTTCAAATTGAATTGTCCAATTTCTTACAGCTATTGATATCGGATCGAGCCCAAATCTTGGGAAACATCATAATATGGTGGGAGGAGTCATTTGGAGAGTTTTGAGTGAAATCCAATCGCTAGAACGATGCAATAGACCAACCACTCCAACTTGGAACAAACAGCATTGGAACTTGAATTGTCCAATTTCTTACACCTATTGATATCTGATCGAGCCCGACACTTGGGAAACATCATAATATGGTGGGAGGAGTCGTTTGGAGAGTTTTGAGTGAAATCCAATTGCAAGAACTATGCAATACACCAAACACTCCAATTTGGGACGAACTGCCTTCCAAATTGAATTGTCCAATTTCTTACACCTATTGAGATCAGATCGAGCCCAAATCTTGGGAAACATCATAATACGGTGGGAGAAGTTATTTGGAGAGTTTTGAATGAAATCCAATTGCTAGAACTATGCAATACACCAACCACTCCAATTTGGAACGAACTGCCTTTCAAATTTAATTGTGCAATTTCTTACACTTATTGATATCTGATCGTGCCCAAATCTTGGGAAACATCATAATATGGTTCGAGGAGTCATTTGGTGAGTTTTGAGAGAAATCCAATCGCTAGAACGATGCAATACACTAACCACTCCAACTTGGAACAAACTGCGTTGGAACTTGAATTGTCCAATTTCTTACACCTATTGATATCTGATCGAGCCCAACACTTGGGGAACATCATAATATGGTGGGAGGAGGCATTTGGAGAGTTTTGAGTGAAATCCAATTGCTAGAACTATGCACTACACCAACCACTCCAATTTGGAACGAACTGCCTTTCAAATTGAATTGTCCAATTTCTTACACCTATTGATATCGGATCGAGCCCAAATCTCGGGAAACATCATAATACGGTGGGAGGAGTCATTTGGCTAGTTTTGAGTGAAATCCAATCCCTAGAACTGTGCAATACACCAACCACTCCAATTTGGAACGAACTGCCTTTCAAATTGAATTGTCCAATTTCTTACACCTATTGATATCGGATCGAGCCCAAATCTCGGGAAACATCATAATACGGTGGGAGGAGTCATTTGGCTAGTTTTGAGTGAAATCCAATCCCTAGAACTGTGCAATACACCAACCACTCCAATTTGGAACGAACTGCCTTTCAAATTGAATTATCCAATTTCTTACACCTATTGATATCGGATCGGGCCCAAATCTTGGGAAACATCATAATATGGTGGGAGGAGTCATTTGGTGAGTTTTGAGTCAAATCCAATTTCTTACACTTATTGATATCGGATCGAGCCAAAATCTTGGGAAACATCATAATATGGTGGGAGAAGTCGTTTGGAGAGTTTTGAGTGAAATCCAATTGCTAGAACTATGCAATTCACCAACCACTCCAATTTGGAACGAACTGCCTTTCGAATTGAATTGTCCTATTTCTTACACCTATTGATATCGAATCGAGCCCAAATCTTGGGAAACATCATAATATGGTTGGCGGAGTCATTTGGTGAGTTTTGGGTGAAATCCAATCGCTAGAACTATGCAATACACCAACCACTCCAGTTTGGAACAAACTGCGTTTGAACCTGAATTGTCCAATTTCTTACACATATTGATATCGTATCAGGCCCAAATCTTGGGAAACATCATAATATGGTTGGCGGAGTCATTTGGTGAGTTTTGAGTTAAATCCAATCGCTAGAACTATGCAATACCCCAACCACTCCAATGTGGAACGAACTGCGTTGGAACATGAATTGTCCAATTTCTTACACCTATTGATATCGGATTGAGCCCAAGATTTTGTGGTATCCACTAGTGTAAATATTTTAAATTGAAGATCAAATTGAGTCATTGTATTCATATAGGGTCAAGGAGTGTAGCTGTAAAAAATCATCAAAATCGGAGTTAAAATAACCGTTAAATCTTGATTTTTCGTTTATAACCGTCGAAATGTTTTGTCCCGTTACTTGATCTCTGATTTATTTTTTTTTCGATTTTTGGCGTATATGATCTCGATGTGTAAACAAACAAGTTTGACGGTTGGATCGTTGAAATTAGTTTCATATAAAAAGGGTCGTCTTTACTTCATAATAGACGACCATTTTCATATAAAAAGGGTCGTCTTTACTTCATAATAGACGACCATTTTCATATAAAAAGGGTCGTCTATAATCGACGACCCTTTTTATAAAAAAACCGTCGTCTTTACTTGTAATAGACGACAGTTCTTTCAAAAACAACCATGTCTTTACCAAAAAAAGGACACTTGATTTTTAAAAGACGACGCTTGTCATACCTGCTGTCGTTGTTTTTTGGTCAGATTTTAACTCTGAAGAAAAGTTTTTTAATAAGACAACGCTTTTTTATTTGTGTGCGTCGTTATAAAAAAATTCTCAACAATATCTCCATTTTTTAATTGTTTAAGTCACTTATCCACGACGGTTTTTTGTTACCGTCGTCTTTTTCAAAACAACGACGGTTTTTTGTTCTACCGTCGTCTTTTTCTGGTCGTCTTTTGCCCTTTTTGTAGTAGTGTCATAATACGGTTGGAGGAATCATTTGGGGAGTTTTGAGTGAAATCCAATCGCTAGAACTATGCAATACACCAACCACTCCAATTTGGAACGAACTGCGTTGGAACATGAATTGTCCAATTTCTTACACCTATTGATGTCGGATCGAGCCCAAATCTTGGGAAACAACATAATATGGTGGGAGGACTCATTTGGTGAGTTTTGAGAGAAATCCAATCGTTAGAACTATGCAATACACCAACCACCCCAATTTGGAACGAACTGCATTGGAACATGAATTGTCCAATTTCTTACACCTAATGATATCGGATCGAGCCCAAATCTTGGGAAACATGATAATATGGTGGGAGGAGTCATTTGGTGAGTTTTGGATGAAATCCAATCGCTAGAACTATGCAATACACCAACCACTCCAATTTGGAACGAACTTTGTTGGAACTTGAATTGTCCAACTTCTTACACCTATTGATATCGGATCGAGCCCAAATCATGGGAAACATCATAATATGGTTGGAGGAGTCATTTGGTGAGTTTTGAGTGAAATCCAATCGCTAGAACTATGCAATACACTAACCACTCCAATTTGGAACGAACTGCGTTGGAACTTGAGTTGTCCAATTTCTTACACCACTTGATATCGGATCGAGCCCAAAACTTGGGAAACATCATAATATGGTGGGAGGAGTCATTTGGCTAGTTTTTACTGAAATCCAATCGCTAGAACTATGCAATACACCAACCACTCCAATTTGGAACGAACTGCGTAGGAACTTGAATTGTAAAATTTCTTCCACCTATTTATATCGGATCAAGCCCAAAACTTGGGAAACATCATAATATGCTGGGAGGAGTCATTTGGCTAGTTTTGTGTGAAATCCAATCGCTAGAACTATGCAATACACCAACCACTCCAATTTGGAACGAATTGCCTTCCAAATGTAATTGTTCAATGTCTTACACCTATTGAGAACGGATCGAGCCCAAATCTTGGGAAACATCGTAATATGGTGGGAGGAGTGATTTGGTGAATTTAGGGTGAAATCCAATCGCTAGAACTATGCAATACACCAACCACACCAATTTGGAACAAACTGCGTTGGAACCTGAATTGTCCAATTTCTTACACCTATTGATATCGTATCGAGCCCAAATCTTGGGAAACATCATAATATGGTTGGAGGAGTCATTTGGTCAGTTTTGAGTGAAACCCAATTGCAAGAACTTCGCAATACACCAACCACTCCAATTTGGAACGACCTGCGTTGGAACTTGAATTGTCCAATTTCTTACACCTATTGATATCGGATTGAGCCGAAATCATGGGAAACATCGTAATATGGTGCGAGGAGTCATTTGGCTAGTTTTGAGTAAAATCCAATCGCTAGAACTATGCAATACACCAACCACTCCAATTTGGAATGAACTGCCACCCAAATTGAATTGTCCAATTTCTTGCACCTATTGGTATCGGATCGAGCCCAAATCTTGGGAAACATCATAATACGGTTGGAGGAGTCATTTGGTGCGTTTTGAGTGAAATCCAATCGCTAGAACTCTGCAATACAACAACCACTGGAATTTGGAACGAACTGCGTTGGAACATGAATTGTCCAATTTATTGCACCTATTGATGTCGGAACGAGCCCAAATCTTGGGAAACATCATAATATGGTGGGAGGAGTCATTTGGTGAGTTTTGAGTGAAATCCAATCGCTAGAACTATGCAATACACCAACCACTCCAATTTGGAACAAACTGCGTTGGAACATGAATTGTCCAATTTCTTACACCTATTGATCTCGTATCGTGCCCAAATCTTGGGAAACATCATAAAATGGTTGGAGGAGTCATTTCGTGAGTTTTGAGTGAAATCCAATCGCTAGAACTATGCAATACCCTAACCACTCCAATTTGGAACGACCTGTGTTGGAACTTGAATTGTCCAATTTCTTGCACCTATTGATATCGGATGGAGCCCAAATCTTGGGAAACATCATAATATGGTGGGAGGAGTCAGTTGGTGAGTATTGGGTAAAATCCAATCGCCAGAACTATGCAATACACCAACCACTCCAATTTGGAACGAACTGCCTTTCAAATGGAATTGTCCAATTTCTTACACCTATTGATATCGGATCGAGCCCAAAACTTGGGAAACATCATAATATGGGGGGAGGAGTCATTTGGAGAGTTGTAAGTGAAATCCAATTGCTAGAACTATGCAATACACCAACCACTCCAATTTGGAAAGAACTGCCTTTCAAATTGCATTGTCCAATTTCTTACACCTATTGATATCGGATCGAGCCCAAAACTTGGGAAACATCATAATATGGGGGGAGGAGTCATTTGGAGAGTTGTAAGTGAAATCCAATTGCTAGAACTATGCAATACACCAACCACTCCAATTTGGAAAGAACTGCCTTTCAAATTGCATTGTCCAATTTCTTACACCTATTGATATCGGATCGAGCCCAAAACTTGGGAAACATCATAATACGGTGGGAGGAGTCATTTGGTGAGTTTTGGGAGAAATCCAATTGCTAGAACTATGCAATACACCAACCACTCCAATTTGGAACGAACTGCGTTGGAACTTAAATTGTCCAATTTCTTACACCAATTGATACCGTATCGAGCCCAAATCTTGGTAAACATCATAATATGGTGGGAGTAGTCATTGGGTGAGTTTTGAGTGAAATCCAAACGCTAGAACTATGCAATACACCAACCACTCCAATTTGGAAAGAACTGCCTTTCAAATTGCATTGTCCAATTTGTTACACCTATTGATATCGGATCGAGCCCAAAACTCGTGAAACATCATAATATGGTGGGAGGAGTCATTTGGCTAGTCTTGAGTGAAATCCAATCGCTAGAACTATGCGATACACCAACCACTACAATTTGGAACGAACTGCCTTTCAAATGGAATTGTTCAATTTCTTACACCTGTTGATATCGGATCGATCCCAAATCTTGGGAAACATCATAATATGGTGGGAGGAGTCATTTGGTGAGTTTTGAGTGAAATCCAAACGCTAGAACTATGCAATACACCAACCACTCCAATTTGGAACGAACTGCCTTTCAAATTGCATTGTCCAATTTCTTACACCTATTGATATCGGATCGAGCCCAAAACTCGTGAAACATCATAATATGGTGGGAGGAGTCATTTGGCTAGTTTTGAGTGAAATCCAATCGCTAGAACTATGCGATACACCAACCACTCCAATTTGGAACGAACTGCCTTTCAAATGGAATTGTCCAATTTCTTACACCTATTGATATCGGATCGATCCCAAATCTTAGGAAACATCATAATATGGTGGGAGGAGTCATTTGGTGAGTTTTGAGTGAAACCCAATCGCTAGAACTATGCAATACACCAACCATTCCAATTTGGAACTAACTGCCTTTCAAATTGCATTGTCCAATTTCTTGCACCTATTGATATCGGATCGAGCCCAAATCTTGGGAAACATCATAATATTGTGGGAGGAATCATTTGGCAAGTTTTGGGTGAAATCCAATCTCTAGAAGTATGCAATACACCAACTACTCCAATTTGGAACTCGAATTGTCCAATTTCTTACACCTATTGATATCGGATCCGGCCCAAATCTTGGAGATCATCATAATATGGTGGAAGGAGTCATTTGGTGAGTTTTGAGTGAAATCCAATCGCTAGAACTATGCAATACACCAACTACTCCAATTTGGAATGAACTGCGTTGCAACATGAATTGTCCAATTTCTTACACCTATTGATATCGGATCGAGCCCAAAGCTTGGGATACATCATAATACGGTGGGAGGAGTCATTTGGGGAGTTTTGAGCGGAATCCAATCGCTAGAACTATGCAATACACCAACTACTCCAATTTGGAACGAACTGCGTTGTAACTTGAATTGTCCAATTTCTTACACCTATTGATATCGGATCAAGCCCAAACCATTGGAAACATCATAATGTGGTGGGAGGAGTCATTTGGTGAGTTTTGAGTGAAATCCAATCGCTAGAACTATGCAATACACCAACCACTCCAATTTGGAATGAACTGCGTTGGAACATGAATTGTCCAATTTCTTACCTCTATTGATATCGGATCGAGTCCAAAACTTGGGCAACGTCATAATATGGTGGGAGGAGAAATTTGGCTAGTTTTGAGTGAAATCCAATTGCTAGAACTAAGCAATACACCAACCACTCCAATTTGGATGGAACTGCCTTTCAAATGGAATTGTCCAATTTCTTACACCTATTGATATCGGATCGAGCCCAAAACTTGGGAAACATCATAATATGGTGGGTGGAGTCATTTGGCTAGTTTTGAGTGAAATCCAATTGCTAGAACTAAGCAATACACCAACCACTCCAATTTGGATGGAACTGCCTTTCAAATGGAATTGTCCAATTTCTTACACCTATTGATATCGGATCGAGCCCAAAACTTGGGAAACATCATAATATGGTGGGTGGAGTCATTTGGCTAGTTTTGAGTGAAATCCAATTGCTAGAACTAAGCAATACACCAACCACTCCAATTTGGATGGAACTGCCTTTCAAATGGAATTGTCCAATTTCTTACACCTATTGATATCGGATCGACCCGAAATCTTGGGAAACATCATAATATGCTGAGAGGAGTCATTTGGTGAGTTTCGAGTGAAATCCAATCGCAGAACTATGCAATAAACCAACCCCTCCAATTTGGAACGAACTGCGTTGGGACTTGAATTGTCCAATTTCGTACACCTATTGATATCGGATCAAGCCCAAACCTTTGGAAACGCCATAATATGGTGGGAGGAGTCGTTTGGCATGTTTTGACTGAAATCCAATCGCTAGAACTATGCAATACACCAACCACTTGAATTTGGAACGAACTGCCTTCCAAATGGAATTGTCCAATTTCTTACACCTATTGATATCGGATCGAGCCCAAAACTTGGGAAACATCATAATATGGTGGGTGGAGTCATTTGGCTAGTTTTGAGTGAAATCCAATTGCTAGAACTAAGCAATACACCAACCACTCCAATTTGGATGGAACTGCCTTTCAAATGGAATTGTCCAATTTCTTACACCTATTGATATCGGATCGACCCCAAATCTTGGGAAACATCATAATATGGTGAGAGGAGTCTTTTGGTGAGTTTCGAGTGAAATCCAATCGCCAGAACTATGCAATAAACCAACCCCTCCAATTTGGAACGAACTGCGTCGGAACTTGAATTGTCCAATTTCTTACACCTATTGATATCGGATCGAGCCCAAAACTTGGGAAAGATCATTATATGATTGGAGGATTCATTTGGTGAGTTTTGAATGAAATCCAATCGCTGGAACTGTGCAATACACCAACCACTCGAATTTGGAACGAACTGCATTGGAACTCGAATTGTCCAACTTCTTACACCTGTTGATACCGGATCGAGCCCAAATCTTGGGAAACATCATAATATGGTGGGTTATTCTCACCGGCCACGATGCAAACGGCCGACCAACCAGAACAACGGCCCAGAAAGTACTGGAATTAGGCGCCGAGAATGTCCGACAGGATTCGGTGCGCGAAGTATTGATCGACCTCACCAGCCTTTAGATGACGGACAAAGCCACAACAGAAGAAGGGGCAGCTGCTTTGAAGGATCTGCTAGAAAGGCTGCTGGAACATTGGGCGGAGGAATCTTGTCTGCCGCGCAAATCTCACGTCCTGGGTTTCCGGGCTGAGGGGATGTGCGTTGACACGCGGTTTCCTGCTTTTGGGTTCGGTTAGGTTGTGCGCGGGCGTGCCAGCACGGTCTACCGTGCGTCGATGAATTGATGAGTGTTGGATGGTTGAGTGGTGCGCCTGTTTGAACTCGTCCTCTAATCAAACGATTGTAGCCGAGAGAGGAAATAGTCTCGGCTGTTAGGTTCACGGCCTGAACTACAAGGCCGTTGAGTGATGGTGTAGGTGGTGGGTTTTGGGCGGTGCTCCGGCGCGCTGCTCAGGGAGCGGCAGTCGTGTGATATATGGGGTGAGTGAGCGAACAACAAGGATGGTGCTCCGGCGCCTCGAAAATCAAGGGTCGTATGATATATTGATGAATGGATTTTCCTTACAACCTAACACTACTCCTAGGAAAGCAAGTAAAGATATTGAAAGTGCATTACAGGAAAAAATAAGTTGCTCCGTGGGAGGCTTTGTTTTGGTGTTGAACCCTTTGAATGTAGTTTGAGCCTGGTATTTATAGGAAGAGTCCCTGGAGGAGTAATCGAGGCTGAAAATCTGCATGGTGGAGCTGGATTGGAGCAAGTGGGCAGTCCAATCGACATTTGGGATCGTGAAGTATGGTGGTGTGACCCCATAAATCCTGGTGAATCTCGGCCACCGCTCTTGATCGGGTTTTGAGCTTCTGGCCGTGGAGACGCATTTATGGCCTGCACCAGCCTTTAGATGACGGACAAGGCCACTAAAGAAGAAGGGGCGGCAGCCATGAGGGATTTGGTGGAATGACTGCTGGAACATTGGGCGGAGGAATCCTTGCGGCCAAATTCACCAATCAACCTGATCGAATTCCTCCACGAATCAGACGAGACGGACGCTCTGACTTTGGACGACCTGGAAACGGCGCCCGCCGAGATGGAGGATGACTACCCTGAGGTCCAGGATCCTTTGTTGGAAATAAATGTAGGGACGGAGGCTGAACCACGGCCTCTTTTTGTAAGCGATCTTTTGGATCCTGAGTGAGCGGCCGAGATCATCGGCCTGCTCCATGAATATAAAGATTGTTTTGCCTGGGATTATCACGAGATGCCTGGATTGCTGAGAAGTTTGGTCGAACACGAATTAAGAATCAAGGATGGTTTCAAACCTTTCCAGCAGCCACCGAGGCGTTTCTCGACCGAGGTACAGCTCAGGGTCAAGAAGGAAATTGAACGGCTCCTTAAAGCCGGCTTCATCCGGACGGCCCGGTACGTTGAGTGGCTGGCCAACATTGTGCCGATTTTGAAGAGGACTGGGGCTTTGAGGGTTTGCACCGATTACCGAAATCTGAACCTCGCAACCCCCAAAGACGAATACCCCATGCCTATGTCAGACCTCCTAGTGGACGGAGCCGCAAAGCACGAACTCTTATCTTTCATGGACGGCCATGCGGGTTACAACCAGATTTTCGTGGCCGAAGAGGATGTCCACAAAACGGCGTTTAGGTGTCCAGGAGCAATTGGAACCTATGAATGGGTAGTCATGCCGTTCGGCCTAAAGAATGCCGGCGCAACGTACCAGCGAGCTATGAACTTGATTTTCCACGACCTTATTGGCCATACCGTCGAAGTCTACATCGACGACGTAGTTGTGAAGTCCCCATCCAGGGCTGACCACGTGGAACATCTCCGCCAGGCTTTTGACCGAATGCGAGCACATGGCCTAAAAATGAACCCAAAGAAATGTGCCTTCACCCTCACCCCCGGGAATTTCCTCGGTTTCTTGGTTCACCAACGAGGAATCGAGGTAGATAAAAATAAGGCTACGGCCATTATGGCGGCCTCTCCGCCGAGGACTAAGAAGGAGCTCCAGTCCTTCCTCGGTAAGGTGAACTTTTTACGGCGTTTCATATCCAATCTGGCAGGGAAGATCCGGCCGTTGTCTCCCTTGCTCAAACTGAAAGACACAGAATGGTTTGTATGGGGGACAGAGTATCAAGCGGCCCTTGACGACATCAAGAAGTATTTGTCCCAACCACCAGTCCTTATGCCGCCAAAAAGAGGGAAACCCTTAAGGCTTTACATTTTGGCTTCAGAGGGCTCTATCGGCTGTCTTTTGGCTCAGAACAACGAGTCTGGGCGAGAACAAGCAGTGCATTATCTAAGCCGCACCCTGAACACGACCGAACTAAATTATTCACCGATCGAAAAATTGTGCCTAGCGCTTTATTTTGCGGCCACCAAGCTGCGGCATTATATGCTTCCTTCGGTCGTTCAAATCATCCCAGGTCCTCTCGCCCTCATCAAACTGCCAAGTCATCTGGACCAGGCCAAATCGCCAAGTCATGAGACTCAGGAGATATGGCTCCCTGGTTTCGAGGAGTCTGCATTGAGGATCATTAGGGCAGGTTGAAATAGGGGAGAACGAAGCCCAGGAATGAAAGGAGGGCGCCAGAGTGATTAAAGCAAGAAGGAAGGTCACTGAGTAATGACAAGAGGGCTGAGAAAACTGGGGAAAGTCAGTGTGAACCTTCAAAGAACATGAACTCAGAGATTTTGGGAGTGTGAAAGAAAATGCGAAGGAGTTTGGGTTTTATACTGGCGCTGGAGTTCAAAACACAGGAGTATGATTCTCGAAAGATAAAACGGCCTGACAGTGCACTCAGAGCACGCGAAATTATGACAGAGACATGGCGGCCGACGTTTCGATTAGCAGGGCAAAATAATGGCTCGTGCGAATTGAAGGCACGATGACGCGTCGAAAATCCAGAGACCGTCGTTTCACTTGACGAGGCGAAGCGACGCCCTGGGCAATAATGGCCTACACGACGTGCTTGAGGCATTAAATGCGCCGACTGACCTGCGCATTTAATGCCCCAGTTGTCAATCACTTCAGAAGGAATGCAAAGGGTCCATCCCTTGGAATCCATTCGGCCCCTACCCATGCCGAGCCCGAAGAATTCAGGGATGTGGGGGCAATGTTTGTGCCTAATAAATCACGGCCATGAGCCGGCCGAAGGAGCCCCTTTTCTCGGCCCTGACATTTGCTCGTAAAACTGGAACGCAGCGTTTCAACAGGGTGCTTTGCCTTCCTGAAGACAAAGGAAGAATGCAAAGGCATGATCATCTCGGCCTCGAGTGCAGGCCGAGGCCGAGGCCGAACGAAATCACGGCCAGAGGCATTAAATGCGAATCATCACGTTACAACAGGGTCCCATGCTTCATTTAATGAGGTAGTGCCTGTTTAATGCAGCAAACCCACTGGCCACAAATAAGCATTTAATGCATGAGGGAAGGTGGGAAGTGATTGAAGTCAGGATTTGGTTATGAGGATCAGAGTGATTAGACT
>NW_018921605.1:50161-86396 GCF_002207925.1 Prunus avium | reverse complement strand
TCCCACCATATTATGATGTTGCCCAAGTTTTGGGCTCGATCCGAAATCAATAGGTGTAAGAAATTGGAAAATTCAAGTTCAGAGGCAGTTCTTTCCAAATTGGAATGGTTGGGGTAATTCATAGTTCTAGCGATTGGATTTCACTCAAAACACACCAAATGACTCCACCCACCATATTATGATGTTGCCCAAGTTTTGGGCTAGATCTGAAATCAATAGGTGTAAGAAATTGGACAATTCAAGTTCAACGGCAGTTCGTTCCTAATTGGAGTGGTTGGTGTATTCCATACTTCTAGCGATTGGATTTCACTCAAAACTCACCAAATGACTCCTCCCACCATATTATGATGTTGCCCAGGTTTAGGGCTCGATCCGAAATCAATAGATGTAAGAAATTGGACAATTCAAGTTCAAAGGAATTTCGTTCGTAATTGGAGTGGTTGGTGTATTCCATACTTCTAGCGATTGGATTTCACTCAAAACACACAAAATGACTCCTCCCACCATATTATGGTGATGCCCAAGTTTTGGGCTCGATCCGAAATCAATAGTCGTAAGAAATTGGACAATTCAATTTCAAAGGCAATTCGTTCCACATTAGAGTGGTTGCGGTAATTCATAGTTCTAGCGATTGGATTTCACTCAAAACACACCAAATGACTCCGCCCACCATATTATGATGTTGCCCAAGTTTTGGGCTCGATCCAAAATCAATAGGTGTAAGAAATAGGACAATTCAAGTTCAAAGAAAATTCGTTCCACATTGGAGTGGTTGGGGTAATTCATAGTTCGAGCGATTGGATTTTTCTCAAAACACGCCAAATGACTCCTCCCACCATATTATGATGTTGCCCAAGTTTTGGGCTCTATCCGAAATCAATAGGTGTAAGAAATTTGACAATTCAAGTCCAAAGGCAGTTCGTTCGAAATTGGAGTGGTTGTGGTAATTCATAGTTCTAGCGATTGGATTTCACAGAAAACACACCAAATGACTCCTCCCACCTTATTATGATGTTGCCCAAGTTTTGGGCTTGGTCCGAAATCAATAGGTGTAAGAAATTGGACAATTCAAGTTCAATGGCAGTTCATTCCTAATTGGAGTGGTTGGTGTATTCCATACTTGTAGCGGTTAGATTTCACTCAAAACACACCACATGACACCTCCCACCATATTATGGTGTTGCCCAAGTTTTGGGTTCAATCCGAAATGAATAGGTGTAATAAATTTGACTATTCAAGTTCAACGGCAGTTCGTTCCTAATTGGAGTTGTTGGCGTATTCCATACTTCTAGCTATTGGATTTCACTCAAAACTCACCAAATGACTCCTCCCACCATATTATGATGTTTCCCAAGTTTTGGGCTCGATCGGAAATCAATAGGTGTAAGAAATTGGACAATTCAAGTTCAAAGGCAATTCGTTCCGAATTGGAGTGGTTGAGGTAATTCATAGTTCTAGCGATTGGATTTCACTCAAAACACACCAAATGACTCCTCCCACCATATTATGATGTTGCCCAAGTTTCGGGGTCGATCCGAAATCAATAGGTGTAAGAAATTGAAAAATTCAAGTTCAACGACAATTCGTTTCAAATTGGAGTGGTTGGTGTATTCCATACCTCTAGCGATTGGATTTCACTCAAAACACACCAAATGACCCCTCCCACCATATTATGATGTTGCCCATGTTTTGGGTTCAATACGAAATCAATAGGTGTAAGAAATTGGACAATTCAAGTTCAAACGCAGTTCATTCCACATTGGAGTGGTTGGGGTAATTCATAGTTCTAGCGATTGGATTTTACTCAAAACACACCAAATGACTCCTCCCACCATATTATGATGTTGCCAATGTATTGGGCTCGATCCAAAATCCATAGGTGTAAGAAATTGGACAATTCAAGTTCAAAGGCAGTTCGTTCCAAATTGGAGCGGTTGGGGTAATTCATAGTTCTAGCGATTGGATTTCACTCAAAACACACCAAATGACTCCTCCCACCATATTATAATGTTGCCAATGTTTTGGGCTCGATCCAAAATCAATAGGTGTAAGAAATTGGACAATTCAAGTTCAAAGGCAGTTCGTTTCGAATTGGAATGGTTGGGGTAACTCATAGTTCTAACGATTGGATTTCACTCAAAACACACCAAATGACACCTCCCACCATATTATGATGTTGCCAATGTTTTGGGTTCGATCCAAAATCAATAGGTGCAAGAAATTGGACAATTCAAGTTCAAACACAGTTCATTCCACATTGGAGTGGTTGGGGTAATTCATAGTTCTAACGATTGAATTTTACTCAAAACACACCAAATGACTCCTCCCACCATATTATGATGTTGCCAATGTTTTGGGCTCGATCCGAAATCAATAAGTGTAAGAAATTGGACAATTCAAGTTCAATGGCAGTTCATTCCACATTGGAGTGGTTGGGGTAATTCATAGTTCTAATGATTGGATTTCACTCAAAACACACCAAATGACTCCTCCCACCATATTATGATGTTGCCCCAGTTTTGGGCACAATCCGAAATCAATAGGTGTAAGAAATTGGACAATTCAAGTTCAAAGGCAGTTCATTCCACATTGGAGTGGTTGGGGTAATTCATAGTTCTAGCGATTGGATTTCACTCAAAACACACCAAATGACTCCTCCCACCATATTATCATGTTGCCCAAGTTTTGGGCTCGATCCGAAATCAATAGGTGTTAGAAATTGGACAATTCAAGTTCAACCGTAGTTCGTTCCTAATTAGAGTGGTTGGTCTATTCCATACTTCTAGCGGTTGGATTTCGCTCATAACTCCCCAAATGACTCCTCCCAACATATTATGATGTTGCCCAAGTTTTGGGCTCGATACGAAATCAATTGGTGTAAGAAATTGGACAATTCAAGTTCAAAGGCAGTTCGTTCCAAATTGGAGTGGCTGGGGTAATTCATAGTTCTAGCAATTGGATTTCACTCAAAACTCACAAAATGACTACTCGCACCATATTATGGTGTTGCCCAAGATTTGGGCTCGATCCGAAATCAATAGGTCTAAGAAATTGGACAATTCAGGTTCAACGGCAATTCGTTCCTAATTGGAGTGGTTGGTGTATTCCATACTTCTAGCGGTTGGATTTCACCCAAAACTCACCAAATGACTCCTCCCACCATATTATGTTGTTGCCCAAGTTTTGGGCTCGATCCGAAATCAATAGGAGTAAGAAATTGGACAATTCAAGTTCAAAGGCAGTTTGTTCCAAATTGAAGTGGTTGGGGTAATTCATAGTTCTACCGATTTGATTTTACTGAAAACACACCAAATGACTCCTCCCACCAAATTATGATGTTGCCAAAGTTTTGGGCTCGATCCAAAATCAATTGCTGTAAGAAATTGGACAATTCAAGTTCAACGGCAGTTCCTTCCAAATTGGAGTGGTTGGTGTATTCCATACTTCTAGCTATTGGATTTCACTCAAAACTCACCAAATGACTCCCCGCACCATATTATGACATTGCCAAAGTTTTGGGCTTGATCTGAAGGCGTTGGGTGTAAGAAATTGGACAATTCATGTTCAAAGGCAATTCATTCCAAATTGGAGTGGTTGGTGTATTGCATAGTTCTAGCTATTGGATTTCACTCAGAACTCACCAAAGGACACCTCCCACCAAATTGTGATGTTGCCCAAGTTTTGGGCTCGATCCGAAACCAATAGGTGTAATAAATTGGACAATTCAAGTTCAAAGGCAGTTTGTTCCGAATTGGAGTGGTTGGAGTATTGCATAGTTCTAGCGATTGAATTTCACTCAAAATAGACCAAACGACTCCTCCCACCATATTATGATGTTTCCTAAGTTTTGGGCTCAATCTGAAATCAATAGTTGTAGGAAATTGGATAATTCAGTTCGATCCCTCAATGGAGTGGTTGGTGTACTGTATAGTTCTAGCGATGGGATTTCACTCAAAGCTCACCAAATGACACCTCCCCCCATGTGATGATGTTGGCCAAGTTTTGGGCTTGATCCGAAATCAATAGGTGTAAGAAATTGGACAATTCAAGTTCAAAGGCAGTTCGTTCCAAATTGGACTGGTTGGTGTATTGCATAGTTGTAGCAATTGGATTTCACTTAAAACTCACCAAATGACTCCTCCCACCATATTATGATGTTGCCCAAGTCTTGGGCTCAATCTGAAATCAATAGGTGTAAGAAATTGGACAATTCAAGTTCAAAGGCAGATCGTTCCTTCAACAGAGTGGTTGGCTTAGCGATTGGATTTCACTTAAAACTCACCAAAGGACACCTCCCACCAAATTATGCTGTTGCCCAAGTTTTGGGCTCGATCCGAAACCAATAGGTGTAAGAAATTGGGCAATTCAAGTTCAAAAGCAGTTTGTTCCGAATTGCAGTGGTTGGAGTATTGCATAGTTCTAGCGATTGAATTTCACTCAAAATAGACCAAACGACTCCTCCCACCATATTATGATGTTTCCCAAGTTTTGGGCTAGATCCGAAATCAATAGTTGTAGGAAATTGGACATTTCAAGTTCGAAGGCAGTTCAATCCCTCAATGGAGTGGTTGGTGTATTGCATAGTTCTTGCGATTGGATTTCACTCAAAACTCACCAAAGGACACCTCCCACCGCATTAAGATGTTGACGAAGTTTTGTGGTCGATCCGAAATCTATAAGTATAAGAAATTGGACAATTCAATTTCAAAGGCAGTGCGTTCCTTCAATGGAGTGGTTGGTGTATTGTATAGTTCTAGCGTTGGGATTTCACTCAAAACTCACCAAATGACTCCTACCACCATATTATGTTGTTGCCCAAGTTTTGGGAACGATCCGAAATCAATAGTTTTAAGAAATTGGACAATTCAAGTTCAAAGGCAGTTCGTTCCTTCAATGTAGTGGTTGGTGTATTGTATAGTTCTAGTGATTGGATTTTTGACAAAACTCACCAAATGACACCTCCCACCATATTATGAGGTTGCCAAAGTTTTGGGCTCGATCTGAAATGAATGAGTGTAAGAAGTTGGACAGATGAAGTTCAAAGGCAGTTCGTTCCTAATTGGAGTGGTCTGTGTATTGCATAGTTCTAGCGATTGGATTTCACTCAAAACTCACCAAAGGACACCTCCCACCGCATTAAGATGTTGACGAAGTTTTGTGGTCGATCCGAAATCTATAAGTATAAGAAATTGGACAATTCAATTTCAAAGGCAGTGCGTTCCTTCAATGGAGTGGTTGGTGTATTGTATAGTTCTAGCGATGGGATTTCACTTAAAACTCACCAAATGACACCTCCCCCCATATTATGATGTTGCCCAAGTTTTGGGCTCGATCCGAAATCAATAGGTGTAAGAAACTGGACAATTCAAGTTCAAAGGCAATTCGTTACTAATTGGAGTGGTTGGTGTATTGCATAGTTCTAGCGATTGGATTTTATTCAAAACTCACCAAAGGACACCTCCCATTGCATTAAGATGTTGACGAAGTTTTGTGGTCGATCCTAAATCTATAAGTATAAGAAATTGGACAATTCAATTTCAAAGGCAGTGCGTCCCTTCAATGGAGTGGTTGGTGTATTGTATAGTTCTAGCGATGAGATTTCACTCAAAACTCACCAAGTGACACCTTCCCCCATGTTATGATGTTGCCCAAGTTTTGGGCTCAATCTGAAATCAATAGGTGTAAGAAATTGGACAATTCAAGTTCAGAGGCAATTCGTTACTAATTGGAGTCGTTGGTGTATTGCATACTTCTAGCGATTGGATTTCACTCAAAACTCACCAAATGACTCCTCGCACCATATTATGATATTGCCAAAGTTTTGGGCTCGATCTGAAAGCATTGGGTGTACGAAATTTGACAATTCATGTTCGAAGGCAATTCATTCCAAATTGGAGTGGTTGGTGTATTGCATAGTTCTAGCGATTGGATTTCACTCAGAACTCACCAAAGGACACCTCCCACCAAATTATGATGGTGCCCAAGTTTTGGGCTCGATCCGAAACCAATAGGTGTAAGAAATTGGACAATTCAAGTTCAAAGGCAGTTTGTTCCGAATTGGAGTGGTTGGAGTATTGCATAGTTCTGGCAACTGAATTTCACTCGAAATAGACCAAACAACTCCTCCCACCATATTATGATGTTTCCCAAGTTTTGGGCTCGATCCGAAATCTATAGTTGTAGGAAATTGGACAATTCAAGTTCAAAGGCAGTTCGTTCCCTCAATGGAGTGGTTGGTGTATTGTATAGTTCTAGTGATTGGATTTCACTCAAAACTCACCAAACGACACCTCCCACCATATTATGATGTTGCCCAAGTTTTGGGCTTGATACGGAATCAATAGGTGCAAGAAATTGGACAATTCAAGTTCGAAGGCAGTTCGTTCCAAATTGGAGTGGTTAGTGTATTGCATAGTTCTAGCGATTAGATTTCACTCAAAATTCACCAAATGACTCCACCCACCATATTATGATAATGCCAAACTGTTGGGCTCGATCCGAAATCAATAGGTGTAAGAATTTGGACAATCCAAGTTCAAAGATAGTTCATTCCTAATTGGAGTGGTTGGGGTAGTGCGTTGTTCTAGCAATTGGAGTTCAATCAAAATAGATGAAATGACTCCTCCCACCATATTATGATATTGCCCAAGTTTTGGGCTCGATTCGAAATCAATAAGTGTAAGAAATTAGACAATTCAAGTTCAGAGGCAGTTCGTTCCTAACTGGAGTGGTTGGTGTATTGGGTAGTTCTGGCGATTGGATTTCGGTCATAACAGACCAATTGACTCCTTCCACCATATTATGACGTTAACCAAGTTTTGGTCTCGATCCGAAATCAATTGGTTTAAGAAATTGGACAACTCCAGTTCAAAGGAAGTTCATTCCAAATTGGAGTGGTTGGTTTAGTTCATAGTTCTAGCTATTGGATTTCACTCAAAACTCACCAAATGACACCTCCCACCATGTTATGATGTTACCCAAGTTTTGGGCTCGATCCAAAACCAATAGGTGCAAGAAAATGGACAATTCAAGCTCAAAGGCAGTTCGTTACTTCAATTGAGTGGTTGGTGTATTGTATAGTTCTAGCGTTTGGATTTCACTCAAAACTCACCAAATGACAGCTCCCACCATATTATGATGTTGCCCAAGTTTTGGGCTCGATACGAAATCAATAGGTTTTGAAATTGGAAAATTCAAGTTCGAAGGCTATTCGTTCCTAATTGGAGTGGTTGGTGTATTGCGTAGTTCTAGCGATTTGATTTCACTCATAACAGACCAAATGACTCCTTCCACCATATTATGTTGTTTCCCAAGTTTTGGGCTCGATACGGATTCAATAGGTGTAAGAAATTGGACAATTCAAGTTCAAAGGAAGTTCGTTCCTAATTGTAGTGGTTGGTGTGGTGCATAGTTCTAGCAATTGGATTTCACTCAAAAGTCAACAAATGACACCTCCCACCATATTATGCGTTGCCCAAGTTTTGGTCTCGATCCGAAACCAATAGGTGTATGAAATTGGATAATTCAAGTTCAAAGGCAGTTCGTTCGTAATTGGAGTGGTTGGTGTGTTGCATAGTTCTAGCGATTGGATTTCACTTAGAACAGACCAAATGACTCCTTCCACCATACTATGATGTTGCTCTTTTTTTGGGCTCGATCCGAAATCAAAGGTGTAAGAAATTGGACAATTCATGTTCAAATGCTGTTCGTTCCATCAATGGAGTGGTTGGTGTATTGTATAGTTCTAGCGATTGGATTTCACTCAACACTCACCAAATGACACCTCCCATTGTATTATGATCTTTCCCAAGGTTTGGGCTCGATCCGAAATCAATAGGTGTAAGAAATTGGACAATTCAAGTTCAAAGGCTGTTCGTTCCTTCCATGTAGTGGTTTGTGTATTGTATAGTTCTAGTGATTTGATTTCACCCAAAACTCACCAAATGACTCCTCCCACCATAGTATGACGTTGCCAAAGTTTTGGGCTCGATCCGAAATCAAAAGGTGTAAGAAATTGGATAATTCAAGTTCAAAGGTTGTTCGTTCCTTCAATGTAGTGGTTGGTGTATTGTATAGTTCTAGCGATTGGATTTCACTCAACACTCACCAAATGACACCTCCCATTATATTATGATCATGCCCAAGGTTTGGGCTCGATTCGAAATCAATAGGTGTAAGAAATTGGACAATTCAAGTTCAAAGGCTGTTCGTTCCTTCAATGCAGTGGTTGGTGTATTGTACAGTTCTAGTGATTTGATTTCACCCAAAACTCACCAAATGACTCCTCCCACCATATTATGACGTTGCCAAAGTTTTGGGCTCGATCCGAAATCAATAGGTGTAAGAAATTGGACAATTCAAGTTCAAAGGCTGTTCGTTCCATCAATGTAGTGGTTGGTGTATTGTATAGTTCTAGTGATTTGATTTCACTCAAAAGTCACCAAACGACTCCTCCCACCATATTATGATGTTGTCCAAGTTTTGGGCTTGATATGAAGTTAATAGGTGCAAGAAATTGGACAATTTAAGTTGAGAGGCAGTTCGTTTGAAATTGGAGTGGTTGGTATATGGTGTGGTTCAAGCAATTGGATATCACTCAAAACTCACCAAATGACTCCTCCCACCATATTATGATGTTGCCCAAGTTTTTGGTTCGATCCGAAATCAATACGCGTAAGAAAATGGACAATTGAAGTTCAAAGGCAGTTCATTCCTAAGTGGAGTGGTAAGTGTATTCAATAGTTCTAGAGATTGGATTTCACTCAGAACTCTTCAAATGACACCTCCCACCATAGTATGATGTTGCCCAAGTTTTGGGCTCGATCCGAAATCAATAGGAGTAAGAAATTGGACAATTCAAGTTCTAAGGCAATTCGTTACTAATTGGAGTGGTTGGTGTTTTGCATAGTTCTAGCGATCGGATTTCACTCAAAACTCACCAAATGACTCCTCCCACCATATTATGATATTGCCAAAGTTTTGGGCTCGATCTGAAATCAATAGGTGTTAGAAATTGGACAATTCAAGTTCGAAGGCAATTCATTCCTAATTGGACTGGTTGGTGTATTGCATAGTTCTAGCATTTGGATTTCACTCAAAACTCACCAAATGACTCCACCCACCATATTATGATATTGCCAAACTTTTTGGCTCGATCCGAAATCAATAGGTGTAAGAATTTGGACAATCCAAGTTCAAAGGCAGTTCATTCCGAATTGGAGTGGTTGGTGTAGTGCGTTGTTCTAGCAATTGGATTTTAATCAGAACAGATGAAATGATTCCTCCCACCATATTATGATGTTGCCCAAGTTTTGGGCTCGATTCGAAATCAATAAGTGTAAGAAATTGGACAATTCAAGTTCAAAGGCAGTTCGTTCCTAATTGGAGTGGTTGGTGTATTGCGTAGTTCTAGCGATTGGATTTTGCTCATAACATACCAATTGACTCCTTCCACCATATTATGACGTTAACCAAGTTTTGGTCTCGATCCGAAATAAATAGGTTTAAGAAATTGGACAACTCAAGTTCAAAGGAAGTTCGTTCCTAATTGGAGTGGTTGGTGTAGTTCATAGTTCTAGCGGTTGGATTTCACTCAAACCTCACCAAATGACACCTCCCACCATGTTATGATGTTCCCCAAGTTTTGGGCTCGATCCGAAATCAATAGGTGTTCAATTGGACAATTCACGTTCAAAGGCAGTTCGTTCCATCAATGGAGTGGTTGGTGTATTGTATAGTTCTAGCGATTGGATTTCACTCAAAACTCAACAAATCACACCTCCCACCATATTATGACGTTGCCCAAGTTTTGGGCTCGATCTGTAATCAATAGGTGTTGAAATTGGACAATTCAAGTTCAAAGGCAGTTCGTTCCTTCAACGGAGTGGTTGGTGTATTGTATAGTTCTACGATTGGATTTCACTCAAAACTCACCAAATGACAGCTCCCATCATATTATGACAGTGCTCAAGGTTTGAGCTCGATCCGAAATCAATAGGTGTTGAAATTGGACAATTCAAGTTCAAAGGCTATTCGTTCCTAATTGGAGTGGTTGGTGTATTGCATAGTTCTAGCGATTGAATTTCACTCAAAACTCACCAAACGAATCCTCCCTCCATATATGATGTTGCCCAAGTTTTTGGGTTGATCCGAAATGAATAGGTGTAAGAAATTGGACAATTCAAGTTCAAACGCAGTTCGTTCCTAATTGGAGTGGTTGGTGTGTTGCGTAGCTCTAGCGATTTGATTTCACTCATAACCGACGAAATGACTCCTTCCACCATATTATGTTGTTTCATAAGTTTTGGGCTCGATACGGATTCAATAGGTGTAAGAAATTGGACAATTCAAGTTCAAAGCAAGTTCGTTCCTAATTGGAGTGGTTGGTGTAGTGCATAGTTCTAGCAATTGGATTTCACTCAAAAGTCAACAAATGACACCTCCCACCTTATTATGATGTTGCCCAAGTTTTGGGCTCGATCCGAAATCAATAGGTGTTCAATTGGACAATTCACATTCAAAGGCAGTTCGTTCCTTCAATGGAGTGGTTGGTGTATTTCATAGTTCTAGCGATTGGATATCAGTCAAAACTCACCAAATGACTCCTACCACCATATTATCATGTTGCCCAATCTTTTGGATCGATCCGAAATCAATTGGTGTAAGAAATTGGACAATTCAAGTTCAAAGGCAGTTTGTTCCTTCAAAGGAGTGGTTGGTGCATTGCATACTTCTAGCGACTGGATTTCACTCAAAACTCACCAAATAAATCCTCCCACCATATTATGATGTTGCCCAAGTTTTGGGCTCAATCCGAAACCAATAGGTGTAAGAAGTTAGACAATTCAAGTTCAAAGGCAGTTCGTTACTTCAACGGAGTGGTTGGTGTATTGTATAGTTCTAGCGATTGGATGTCACTCAGAACAGACCAAATGACTCCTTCCACCATACTATGATGTTACCCTTGTTTTGGGCTCGATCCGAAATCAAAAGGTGTAAGAAATTGGACAATTCAAGTTCAAAGGCTGTTCGTTCCTTCAGTGGAATTGTTGGTGTATTGTATAGTTCTAGCAATTGGATTTCACTCAACACTCACCAAATGACACCTCCCACCATATTGTGGCGATGCCCAAGTTTTGGGCTCGATCCGAAATCTATAGGTGTAAGAAATTGGACAATTCAAGTTCAAAGGAAGTTCGTTCCTTCAATGGAGTGGTTGTTGTGTTGCATAGTTTTAGCCGTTGGATTTTACTCAAAACCCACCAAATGAATCCTCCCACCATATTATGTTGTTGCCCAAGTTTTGGGCTCCATCCGAAACCAATAGGTGTAAGAAATTGGACAATTCAAGTTCATACGCAGTTCGTTCCTAATTGGTGTGGTTTGTATATTGCGTAGTTCTAGCGATTGGATTTCACTCAGAACAGACCAAATGACTCCTTCCACCATATTATTGATAAGTCCATAAATATTCTCATTTATGTACTCTTTTTACTTAGGTTTTGTAGAAGAATTAGATTTAAAAAGGGCTTATTACTTCACTTTTCTGATTTTCAGCTTTTCTGCGCTCTTAGAAGGTTTTTAAGGGAAAATCAACGTTTCAGAGGAATTTGAGCGCAAGGCCAATTGGAAATGAAAGCTAACACCTTGAAGTTCAATCTGTGATTTTTCTGGAATTTTCTACCAAGCCAATTGGTACAGTATTGCAAGTAAAGTTAGCCCACGTGCAGACAGGACAGTTTCGTACATGTTACGTGAATATGAAGAAACGGAAGCCTTCCCGAATTTTCCAAGTTACGTGCTATATATGGTTGGAAAGATAAGACATTTATATTTCTAAAATATATTTTTACGGATTTTTCTAGAAGGCCGAAGATCCCCAAATCGTGTGACAATTGGGCTGAGCTGTATTTCCTTGTGGAGTTAGGAATTGTGATCTTTACTTTCCTATTTGGATTCCTTGTTTACCAAGACTTCTTGGATGACTTTTCAGTCAATTTTAGGGTTTAGGACTTTGATTTAAGTCATATAAAAGGCCAGCCAAGGCCCCATACAAGGGATTCACGTCCGGAGGAGATCAACCGCGCAAGAGGAGAAAGCTGCCAGCGAGTTCTTTCTTTTCCTTTCTCCTTTTAATTTTCAGTTCTTATGTATTTATTTTTGAGTTCATCCAAGAGTTCTTGTTGTTAGGGCTTAATCTTGAAGCCCTAAACATGATTTCAATTCTATAAACAAGTTTGAATGGATTTTTCAGTTTCTACAAGTGTGATGATTTCGGTTTCTCTTTGTTATGTGAATTATGATATTTTGTTTCTTTGAGTATCTAACTTTGAAGCATGTATCGGAATTAAATTGTTGTCGAACATAGGTCAATTGCCATATTGAATGTGTTCTTGTTTGCAACAAATAATTGGGTTAAGAACTAGTTATGAGAAATCGATTCTTGAATTCCTAATAACAAATTCCATGTTTTAGGGTTTTTGTGACACTCATATTCTCTTTGATCTTAATGGATTCTTGATTGTTAATTTGAGTAAATGCCATACTGGATTTCACTTAAGAATACACGTCTTGATGTAAATGCCATACACTTTACATACACTTAAGAGAGAATCATACAACTCGAGTCAAATGCCATGATCTTGTTGTGAGTGTCGTCATCATATGCTTGCTAGAAATTGATTATCTATTGTTGTTTATGGAGTGATTGATTGTTTGGAGGTGGATAGTGAGTCCTAGCTATTGTTCTTGGTTGATTTTAAACTAATTTCTCTTAAATTCTAATTTAAATTCTGTTTTATTTTCTTTTAGTTACAAAAACAAATCAAACCTCCTTGGTGTTGGTGTGTGTGTGGAAGTCCTTGTGATTTCAATCTTTATTTTGTTTTTGTTCTAGTTTTCTTTGTGTGACATTGATAAACATCTCTTAAGATTACAATCTCTGTGGGAATGACCCTTGCTTGCTTACTATACTATCATTTGATTTGTGCACTTGCAAGGTTGTAATATTGTTGTTAAAAATTACCAACAATCATGATGTTGCCCTTGTTTTGGGCTCGATCCGAAATCAAAAGGTGTAAGAAATTGGACAATTCAAGTTCAAAGGCAGTTCGTTCCTTCAATAGAGTGGTTGGTATATTGTATACTTCTAGCGATCGGATTTCACTCTAAACTCACCAAATGACACCTCCCACCATATTATGATGTTGCCCAAGTTTTGGGCTCGATCCGAAACCAATAGGTGTAAGAAATTGGACAATTCAAGTTCGAAGGAAGTTCGTTACTTCAATGGAGTGGTTGGTGTACTGTATAGTTCTTGCCATTGGATTTCACTCAAAACTCAACAAATGACACCTCCCACGATATTATGATGTTGCCCAAGTTTTGGGCTCGATCCGAAATCAATAGGTGTAAGAAATTGGACAATTCAAGTTCAAAGGCAGTTCATTCCTAATTGGAGTGGTTGGTGTGTTGCATATTTCTGGCGATTGGATTTCACTGAAAATTCACCAAATGACACCTACCACCATATTATGATGTTGCCCAAGTTTTGGGATCGATCTGAAATCAATAGGTCAAAGAAATTGGACAATTCAAGTTCAAAGGCAGTTCGTTGCTTCAATGGAGTGGTTGGTGTATTGTATAGTTCTAGCGATTGGATTTCACTCAAAACTCACCAAATGACACCTCCCACCATATTATGATGTTGCCCAAGTTTTGGGCTCGATCCGAAGTCAATAGGTGTAAGAAATTGGACAATTCAAGTTCAAAGGCAGTTCGTTCCTAAAAATCCAATTGCTAAAACTATGCATGACACCAAGCACTCCGTTTATATAACGAACTTCGTAGGAACTTGAAGTATCCAATTTCTTTGACCTATTGATTTCGGATCGAGCCCAAAACCTGGTCAACATAATAATTTAGTGGGATGACACATTTGGTGAGTGTTGAGTGAAATTCAATCGTTAGAACTGGGCAATACCCCATGCAGCCCATTTACATGAACAGAACGAACTTCGTACGGAATTGAAGTATCCAATTTCTTTGAACTATTGATTTTGGATCGAGCCCCAAACTTGGGCAACACAATAATATGGCGGGAGGAGTCATCTTGGGAGTTTTGAGTAAAATCCAATCGCTAAAACTGTGCAAGACATTAAGCACTACATTTACAGAACGAACTTTGTAAGAACTTGATTTGTGTAATTTCTTTAACCTGTTGATTTCGGATTGAGCCCAAAACTTGGGCAACTTAATAATATGGTGGTAGGAGTCATTTCGTGAGTTTTGAGAGAAATCCAATCGCTAAAATTAGGCAATATACAAAGCACTCCATTTACAACTTCGTAGGAACTTGACGTGCCCAATTTCTTTGACCTATTGATTTCAAATCGAGCCCTAAACTTGGGCAACATAACAATATGTTGGGAGGGGTCATTTGGTGAGTTTTGAGTGAAATCCAATCGATAAAACTGGGCAATACCCCAGGCACCCCAATTACAGATCAAACTTCGTACGAACTAGAATTATCCACTTTCTTTGACCTATTCATTTCGGATCGATCCCAAAACTTGGGCAACACAATAATATGGTGAGAAGAGTCATCTGGTGAGCTTTGAGTGAAATCCAATCGCTAAAACTATGCAAGACACCAAGCACTTCATTTACAGAACGAACTTCGTAGGAACTTGAAGCGTCCAATTTCTTTGACCTATTGATTTTGAATCCATCCCAAAACATGGGCAATATAATAATATGGTGGGAGGAATCAATTGGTGAGTTTTGAGTGAAATCCAATCGCTAAAACTAGGCCATATCCCAAGCCCCCCATTTACAGAACGAACTATATACAAAATTGATGTGTCCAGTTTCTTTGACCTATTGATTTCAGATTGAGCCCAAAACTTGGGCAACAAAATAATGTTGTGGGAGGAGTCATTTGGTGAGTTTGGAGTGAAGTCCTATCGTTTAAGCTATGCCAAGCACTCCATTCACCAAACTAACTTTGTACGAACTTGAAGTTTCCAATTTCTTTGACCTATTAATTTCGGACCGAGCCAAAAACCTTGGCAACATAGTTATATGGTGGGAGGAGTCATTTGGTGAGTTTTGAGTGAAATCCAATTGCTAAAACCAGGCAATACGCCAACCACTGCATTTACGGTACGAACTTCCAGTGTCCAATTTCTTTTTACCTATTGATTTCGGATCGAGCCCAAAACTTGGGCAACATAATAATATGGTGGGAGGAGTCATTTGGTGTGTTTTGAGTGAAATCTAATCGCTAAAACTAGGCAACATCCCACGCACTCCATTTACAGAACGAACTCAGTATGAACTTGATGTATCAATTTTCTTTTACCTATGGATTTCGGATCGAGCCCAAAACTTGGGCAACATAATAATATGGTGGGTGGAGTCATTTGGTGACTTTTGAGTGAAATCCAATCGCTAAAACAAGGCAACATCCCACGCACTCCATTTACAGAACGAACCTAGTACGAACTTGATGTATCAAATTTCTTTTGCCTATTGATTTCGGATCGAACCCAAAACTTGGGCAACATCATATTATGGTGGGAGGAGTCATTCGGTCAGTTTTGAGAGAAATCCAATCACTAAAACTTGGCAATACATGAAGCACTCTGATGGGCATATTTTATATTATATATTTAACCCTATTCTTAGTATATTTTGGTTGATATTTTGTAAGAATTTTGATACTTTGAATTTTATTTCTAATATAGGACTTTCGACTTCCTCTGGAGCAAAACATAAACAAATGGACAAATTTTGGAGTAATTCCAGTTGGAAGACGTTTGTGATTCACTTAGCTTGATCGTATCAAAATTTCAGATCTTTCTACCAAGCGGTTATTCTCTGGTAATAAAATAAAGGAGCAGTGCGCGGTGCTGGAATAATGACATTTTGAGCCTTTATTGCGTGTTTGGAGCCCAAGATGACCTCAAATGGGTTCGTGGCCTTCTGGAGAAGTGTTCAGAATGTTTTTATCTTTAAAACAAGTTATCTTGGGCTGGATTTGGAGGAGATTTGAGGCCACAACGTGGCTGGGCAGATTATGGACAGATTCTCCTAGTCCAATTTGGATTTTAGGTCATGTCATTATTTTATTTTATTTAGTTTTTTTGTGGGGATAGAAAAGCTGGTTGTGCGCAGCTTGTTTGTGGGAGTATTTAAGTTATTTTTCACAACAATTTTAGACTTCTCTTTTGGCTTTTGAACGCGACTTTTGCTAGGGTTTTAGAAGAACTTCTACTTCAAGGTGTTTTTATTCTTATTCATTCGAATGATATTTTCTTTGGTTTTAGTTATGAATTTGCATAACTAATTCTCTTTGCTAGGGTGAAGCCTTGAACCTTAGCATGAATATGTGTTTTGTATTTAATTGCTTATGATTGATTGCATGCACACTTTGAATTGTTAATCACTGTTTTAAACTATCTAGTTGTCTTAATGCTTGATCACCATTAGGATCTTTAGAAAAGTAATTGGATGCAATTTTGGTCGGAAGGTTTCCTGGAATTGACGCTGGCTTCTTGTGATTAATAATTGTAATTTCACTTAAGATGAACATCACGTCTTAAGGGTTGCATGGTTTTTCAAAGGGTTTTCACAAAACTTAATGAGTCTTTCATGTTCATATTTGATCCGAATGTCCGGACGGGTTTCATGTTAGATATAGGTTCTATGTTGGAGGTTCCAGGTAGAATATAAATTAGGAAAACCTAACCTTCAAAGTGGCATGTGCAGATCATAAGTTATTGGTAAAAATTCATAGGATTGTGACGGGGATGGTGAAACCCTAGTGCTTTTATTAATTGATTTTTAAAACTTGTTTTTCTTTAATTTCCCAACTTTTCGATTTCTTTTATTGTTAATTTAATCTTTTCAAATTAATAAAGTTCAACTCTTTGATAAAATCTATTTTAACTACTAAATTAAGAGTTAGTTTAATTACAAATTAGTCAAACAATCTTTGGGGACAACGACCTTGCATGAGCATTTATACTACAATTACCTTGTATTCTTGCAAGTATTTTCAGTGATTTTAACTATGTTTGCGCAGGTACTAAAAATCATATCAAGAAATTGGCGCCGTTGCCGGGGATTGTTTCAATTAATTTGTTTTTATCGTATTCTTAGTTAACTCTTGTTGTATAAAAATAAAAAAATAAAAAAAGTTTTAATTTCAATTTTTCGTTTTTTTTTTCTTTTTCAGATTGCTGAAATCTCTGCATGGTCAGCACCATATCACAACCTGCACAGTTTGTTCCGTTTGACCCAGAGCCTGAAAGGATATTAAGAAAACATCGCAGAGAACAGTTTTTAGCATCTGATTCTTCATTGCAAGACACATTTTTGCAGAATTTGTTTGCTGATTTTGTGGACAGCAAGGTTAAAATGGCATTGGCAATACCTGCAGCAGGCAGACCACTCAGAGAGTTGTTGGCTGCCCATGCAAATGATGTTCCTAATTGCATCGTCTATCCTACCCAGGAAGAGGGAGACACATTTGAAATCAGGCACCATATGCTTGAAATTCTACCTACTTTTCGTGGGCTGCCTAATGAAGATGCAAACATACATATTGCAAAATTTATTGTGGGTTGCAAAAACATTATGATTAAGGGTTTTTCTGCTAAAGCTATTAACCTCCGTCTTTTTCCTTTGACTTTGAAGGATAAAGCAGAAACTTGGTTATTCACTCTACCAGCTAATACCATTACTACTTGGCAGCAATTACATACAAAATTCATGAACAAGTATTATCCAGCATCCAAGACATTGAATTACAAGGGGAGATTTTGACATTTACACAGAAGACAAATGAAGAGTTTCATGAAGCATGGGAGAGATATATAGAGATGTACATAAAGTGTCCACATGCTAATATTGATGCAGATACACAGATGAATATTTTCTTTGATGGGCTTAATCCTACATCAAAAAGTCATGTGAACGCATCGGCTGGGGGTTCACTGTCAAATAAATAAGCAAGAGAGGCTCTTGAATTATTTGAGATGATGGCTACAGAATCTCAGCAATGGGCAGCAGAACATTCATAGGAGGGGAATTTTTGAGTTATCAGTAGGATCTCCCAACATGTCTGCACAAATGGAAAAAATGGAGAAAAAAATTGATGCGAAGTTTGACATTATTTTGCAACAAATAGCAAGTTCCACACAGCAGCAGCCACCTACAACTACAGTTTGCACTATCAGCAGCATGGTTACACATGATATAATGGGCTGCCCACATAAAGAATCCTACCTAGAGCTTGTTGAGCAACATGTTAATATGATGAACAGCTATCAAAGGCCTAGGAATGATGCATATGCAACTCATTACAATCCAGGATGGAGGGATCATCCTAATTTCAAATGGGGTGACAATCAGACAAATTCAAAACCATTCCAGCATGCACAAGGACCATTTGCTCCATCCAAACCAACTTTGGATGATCAGCTTGCTAAATTGGCAGCAACAACTCAGTCATTCATAGAGGACAGCAACCAAAGATTCCAAAATGTTGAAGCTTCAATTAAAAGTTTTGAGCAACAATTTGGACAGCTAGCTGCACAGATTTCAGAGAGAGAAAAAGGCAGATTTCCTAGTCAAACAGTGCCTAATCCAAGAGGACGTGAAGATTGCAATATTGTTCGGACTTTACGATGTGGAAAAAGCTATGACAATCGTGAAAATAGCAGTGAAAAGGAACAGACAACAGTGGAGAATAATGCAGAAAATTTTGGCAAGTCCCGAAACTGTCCCAAAATAGGTTTTACAGCGTATTTATGACCCTATAGTGACCTTCAAACACCTATTATTTTGGGAAGACCGTTTATGGCAACAGCTAGGACTTTAATTGATGTGGAAGCTGGGACATTAACTTTACGAGTTCAAGACCAATCTGACCAATCTGTGGTTTTTAATTTGTTTGAAGCAGCTAAACGTCCTGCTGAACAGTAGGAATGTATGCGCATTGATGTGGTAGAAAATATGGTTCAAGACAGCTTTTATGCAAGTTCAAATACAGATAAGTTGCTCAGCAGGGGAAAAGCGAAAAAGCAGAAATTGCAGTTAAATGAGCTAGAGGAAATTCGTCAGGGTGTTTATGACAGTTCTCGAATCTACAAGGAAAGAACTAAGGCATGTCATGACAATCAAATTTTACGGAAGGAATTTCAGCCAGGGAAAAAGGTTCTATTATTCAGTTCAAGGCTCAAGTTATTTCTAGGGAAATTAAAATCTCGCTGGACTGGACCCTACCTGGTGACTCAAGTGTTTTCTCATGGGGCAGTTGAAATAACTAATGAAGCCAAAGGAAACACATTCAAGGTGAATGGTCATAGACTGAAACCCAACGTGGAGACACCCTTTGACACTGCAAACGAGTCTTTGACTATGAAGGAACAAGTGATTTGACCACCAAGCTTCTGCAATGTCTAGCTACATACTTAAAATAAAGCGCTTATTGGGAGGCAACCCAATTTTTCTAAACTCTTTACTTTTTTTTGTTGGTTTTCTTTATCTAATTGTTTTTATTTTCTTTCTACTCCTAACACATTTGATTCAATGCAGGGCAACCATCAGCAGCAGCAAGCATCAAAATTAGAAAATCCTACACTGGAATCATGCACCCAACAACAATTGGAATCATGCACCCAGCAGCAAGTCTACATGAACATCACCACTTCTACACTATGCTGGAAGTTAACTCAAAGATGCAAGTTTGGGGATAGGGATTCAATCTTATACCTACGAGATGCACAGATCTTCCCTTTCCAATTTTTGCAGAGACCAGTGCGTGATGTAAATCTGCTCAGATTGGCAAGTTTGGGGGTTGTCCGCCCATAGATACACCTACATTTACAGAGCTCCAAGTGCCCTCACATAGATGGAAACAAATGCATATGTTAGATCTCTGAAACAAAAAACAAAGAATACTAACATACGTGGAGAAGGGATCTACCGTTTTCCATGGGTATGGGGTGCAAAACGACATGGAGTGTAGCGTTTAGAGAGCATGGAAAAGCTGCTGTGCGCTGGAAGTTGAAAGCCGACAGCGTTCTGCTGCGAGATTGCCAGAAGGAATTCGCCAGAGAGAGCCAAATAGATCGTGGGCGCAGGTGAGAGAGGGAAGGGTTTGAGTTTTGAGTAAACCACAAGAAAGCGACTTCGGTTTCTTTTTGCTCTACAAAGAGAGAAAGTTGAGATGAAGGCACTGCTGGAAATGGATGGTTTTGAAATACCCAAAGCAACGATGCTTTTCAACGCCAACAGAGGTCTACCTAGGCTAAAAAAGAGAACAGGCTTTTGGGTTTTAGAAAGAAATCACGAAGAACTCTTTGAGAAAAGAAATATTTGCGCAGGTGTGAGTGTGGAATTTTGCGTTGGGGTCAGAGGGCATGCTTTAGGCTTTGATGGTTTAAGAAAAATATCAAGGTCTTGCGTTTGTGATGAGAGAGGCAAGGGAAATGAAGAAATAGAGAGGCGTTTGGTATGATGTAGGCCCACTTGCTTTTCTGATTGTGTCAGGAGGCCACGCTGCCATTGTGGGTTTTGTTTTTGTCCTGAGGCATTCCAATTAACCCACATGTTTCTAAAAGCAATATTCAAGTGAGAAGTCAGATGGCTTTGTGAGTGGGCAAGTTTGCAGCATGGCAAGTGGAGAGTCGTTTGGCTCTTGGCTCGAGATCAACACGCATTGGACAGACCAATCCATGACTACATATTGAATCACAGCTAGTTTTTCATGTGAATTGAGTCAATTGTGCAATTCAGCCGTCCATCCTGGTGTGCTCCTTTCCTTTTACTTTATTGTTTTTTTTTATCTTTTATTTCTATTTTATTTATCTTTGGTTCTTTATTTTAATTGTGCTAGCATTTTATTTTTCTGTTTTATTTTAGGCCTTACTATTTTTATTTACTTCTTTATTTTCTTTTCCACACCTTGAGGACAATGTGTGATTTAAGTTTGGGGGTGGGAAAGTAAATTTTAGATGTTTAATTTTTTTTAGTCTTGTTTAAAATTTTCTTTTTTAAGTTAATATCCATAGATTATTTTAAACGTTAGAACAAATGGACATGGTGAAGATCAATCCCACATTAGAGTCTTTTCTATTTATCATTGCTTAGACACTAATTCATGAATTATACTTTGAAAATGGCACATCACACCAACATGGTCTGTGGGGAGTGAGATTGAAATACTTACTTTTTGTCTAAGTGTGTTTTCATTTTTGTTCAAAATAAAATAAAGTTAGTATGTGTTATCAAGTAATAATTGTCTCACCCGAAACTTTGCTAGTAACCGGGCCAGTCCTGCCTAATTAGCAGTGATTCTCGAGTCAAACGGTAGAGTTTTGGCATGGGGCAGGGTGGTTAGTTGGTTTCGTAGCCTTTTCAGCTCGAGTTAATAAGTCCTCAGGGGTGTTGTACACCTAGTGCCCTAAAGCCCTAGTGGTTTGGGAGACATTGACCTAACGCTCGCTACACGGGTTGGATTGAAAGCTTAAGGGAACCGACATTGCGTGACCACTACTGTTACTGAAAAAAAAAAAAAAAGAGAGAGAGAAAAGAAAAAGAAAAAAAANNNGGGAGTGAGATTGAAATACTTACTTTTTGTCTAAGTGTGTTTTCATTTTTGTTCAAAATAAAATAAAGTTAGTATGTGTTATCAAGTAATAATTGTCTCACCCGAAACTTTGCTAGTAACCGGGCCAGTCCTGCCTAATTAGCAGTGATTCTCGAGTCAAACGGTAGAGTTTTGGCATGGGGCAGGGTGGTTAGTTGGTTTCGTAGCCTTTTCAGCTCGAGTTAATAAGTCCTCAGGGGTGTTCTACACCTAGTGCCCTAAAGCCCTAGTGGTTTGGGAGACATTGACCTAAAACTCGCTACACGGGTTGAATTGAAAGCTTAAGGGAACCGACATTGCATGACCACTACTGTTACTAAAAAAAACAAAAACAAAAACAAAAAAGAGAATGATTCTATAAGTATGTGACGTATGAATAAAAGGGATGAGAGGTAAGGGTTTTAGTCGAATCTCCTAACTATGATGGTTCACTTTACACCAAAGGAAGTTTGTGAATTCTTTTCTAATTGATTCTAAATAGCTTAGACTCTGTGGTGGGATTAGTTGGATCTATTGAAAAGATATTCTAATTTTTAAAATTTGCTATGGATTGCAACTTGAAGGTGGAAATTTTGTCTTGGTTAAGCGTTAGCCAGGTGTCTAGTTTGTTAAGTTTTTATTTTTGTTTGAGTCTAGTTTTGCTTGAGGACAAGTAAAAAGCTAAGTTTGGGGGTATTTTGATGGGCATATTTTATATTATATATTTAACCCTATTCTTAGTATATTTTGGTTGATATTTTGGAAGAATTTTGATACTTTGAATTATATTTCCAATATAGGACTTTCGACTTCCTCTGGAGCAAAACATAATCAAATGGACAAATTTTGGAGTAATTCCAGTTGGAAGACGTTCGTGCTTCACTTAGCTTGATCGTATCACAATTTTAGATCTTTCTACCAAGCGGTTATTCTCTGGCAATAAAATAAAGGAGCAGTGCGCGGTGCAGGAATAATGACGTTTTGAGCCTTTATTGCATTTTTGGAGCCTAAGATGACCTCAGATGGGTTCGTGGCCTTCTGGAGAAGTGTTCAGAACGTTTTTATCTTTAAAACAAGTTATCTTGGGCCGGATTTGGAGGCGATTTGAGGCCAAAACGTGGCTGGGCAGATTATGGACAGATTCTCCTAGTCCAATTTGGATTTTAGGTCATGTCATTATTTTATTTTATTTAGTTTCCTTGTGGGGATAGAAAAGCTAGTTGTGGGCAGCTTGTTTTTGGGGGTATTTAAGTTATTTTTCACAACAATTTTGGACTTCTCTTTTGGCTTTTGAACGTGACATTTGCTAGGGTTTTAGAAGAACTTCTACTTCAAGGTGTTTTTATTCTTATTCATTCGAATGATATTTTCTTTGGTTTTAGTTATGAATATGCATAACTAATTCTCTTTGCTAAGGTAAAGCCTTGAACATTAGCATGAATATGTGTTTTTGTATTTAATTGCTTATGATTGATTGCACACATACTTTGAATTGTTAATCACTATTTAAAACTAGCTAGTTGTCTTAATGCTTGATCACCATTAGGATCTTTAGAAAAGTAGTTGGATGCAATTTTGGTCGGAAGGTTCCCTGGAATTGACGCTGGCTTCTTGTGATTAATAATTGTAATTTCACTTAAGATGAACATCACGTCTTAAGGGTTGCATGGTTTTTCAAAGGGTTTTCACAAAACTTAATGAGTCTTTCATGTTCATATTTGATCCGAATGTCCGGACGGGTTTCATGTTAGATATAGGTTCTATGTTGGAGGTTCCAGGTAGAATATAAATTAGGAAAACCTAACCTTCAAAGTGGCATGTGCAGATCATAAGTTATTGGTAAAAATTCATAGGATTGTGACGGGGATGGTGAAACCCTAGAGCTTTTATTAATTGATGTTTAAAACTTGTTTTTCTTCAATTTCCCAACTTTTCGATTTATTTTATTGTTAATTTAATCTTTTCAAATTAATAAAGTTCAACTCTTTGATAAAATCTATTTTAACTACTTAATTAAGAGTTAGTTTAATTACAAATTAGTCAAACAATCTTTGGGGACAACGACCTTGCATGAGCATTTATACTACAATTACCTTGTATTCTTGCAAGTATTTTTAGTGATTTTAACCCTGTTTGCACAGGTACTAAAAATCCTATCACACTCTATTTACAGAATAAACTTCGTACAAAGTTGAAGTATCCAATTTCTTTTTACCTATTGCTTTCGGATCGAGCCCAAAACTTGGGCAGCATCATAATATGGTGGGAGGAGTCATTTGGTGAGTTTTGAGTGAAATCCAATCGCTAAAACTAGGCAATAAACCAAGCACTCCATTTACAGAGCGAACTTCGTATGAACTTGAAGTATCCAATTTCTTTGACCTATTGATTTCGGATCGAGCCCAAAACTCGGGCAACGTAATAATATGGTGGGAGGAGTCATTCGGTGAGTTTTGAGTGAAATGCAATCACTAAAACTAGGCACTTCCTTTATCAACATAGCTTGCTAGCTGAAGTAGCTGCCAGAGCAGAGGAAGCGAACCACCTTGACTTCTTCAATTATCCTTCTTCACCGTTCGAAAAGAAGTGGATTGGCGCACGTCTTCCTATGAAATCGATTATGTTTCCCCATCAAGCCCGTCAACTAATAAGTTGTAATAGACGAGCCCATTATCCTTCTGTTTTGAACTTGCTTCTTGGTACAAGGGGAGGGGCGAAGAATTCGAGTTTTAGTTCTGCTTTTGCCTAATTTTTGGTATCACTTTGAGATTGAATCTTTAGGACCATGCACTTAAGAGGACCCTTTTTTTTTATTGGAAGTGGATCCCGAACCTGCCCTCTTTGATTCAGTTCTATTATCATGTAGTTCCTGTCCTGGGGCAATTTCAATGCTTATTTGAGCATTTCATTGACTTTTCATACCTGAACCTATCTGAATACATAACAAGGGAAAGGGATCAAAGAGGTTTCGTTGCCCGCCATTTCCTATTACCGTTTCGCTGCTTGTTCTTCCCCTTCGCCTGAGAATAATAAATTACCTTCGATGGGAGCTTACTCTTACTTAAGTAAGAGGGAAACTCGCTTGCCCACTGGAAAGACTGAAACTTGAAAACGGAGGTAAGATTTTTCTTATTCTTCCTAAAAAAGAGGACTGTGTAACTAGGGTGAGAAGCGAGCTGAGCTGCCACGGATTGCTCCTTCGATTGCTTGAAACCTCTTTCCTGAAAGTGAAAGTGAATACATGAGAAAGACTAGAGACCCAGCTAGAGGATGCCTACTTTGAGAATCAATATCAGAGTCAGCAACCCTTGAGTAGCCAAAAACATAACCAAATCATAAGCTAGAAGGGTAAGAAATAATATACAATTATGAACCGATCATAGCCTAGCCATGAATGAGTAGAAGAGGGTTCCTCGCCCAATTCCATAGGGATTCTAAAGAAAAAGCAATCTCTATCAACCAAGCCCATCCCACTAATCTCGTCTGCGCTTTTCTAAGATTCGGTTGCTACCCCAAGACGAAAGCCCTGGACAGCTATCCTTGCCCGCGAGAAAGCATTCTAATGAAAGCGTTCTAACAATAAGCTGAAAGTCCTTCCTAAGCTCTCAGGACAGAATGACAGACCGACCCTTCCCCTTCGCTACTGACTGTTTAGGCAAGCTAAAGGAAGTGGGTCAAATGCCATTTCTATAGTATAGGATTCTGTGTTCAAGGGCTCAGTAGGTAAGCAAAGTCGGTTTGTTAGTGCCTTCTGGAGTTTTCTAGTCTTCTCTCCATCCCGATTGCCGCTACTCAGTAGCTCGCTTCCGGAGAAACTACATTCAACAGGAGAAATGAAACTTTGAATAGAAAATAGAAGGATCAGTGCCCGTAGCAGTCCTGGAGTTAGGTTATGATGGTCGTGATGAGCTCTACTAGAAAGAAAATCTCTTCTATTCATAGAGGAAGTGCTAAAACTAGGCAATACACCAAGCACTCCATTTACAGAACGAACTTCGTACGAACTTGAAGTATCCATTTTCGTTTTACCTATTGATTTCGGATCGAGCCCAAAGCTTGGGCAACACAATAATATGGTGGGAGGAGTCATCTGGTGAGTTTTGAGTGAAATCGCTAAAACTATGCAAGACACCAAGCACTCCTTTTACAGAACGAACTTCGTACGAACTTGATGTGTACAATTTCTTTGACCTATTGATTTCGGATCCAGCCCAAAACTTGGGCAACATAATAATATGGTGGGAGGAGTCATTTGGTGATTTTTGACTGAAATCCAATCGCTAAAATTAGGCTATATACCAATCACTCTATTTACAAAATGAACTTCGTAGGAACTTGAAGTGTCCAATTTCTTTGACCTATTGATTTCGAATTCAGCTCAAAACTTGGGCAACATAATAATATGGTGGGAGGAGTCATTTGGTGAGTTTTGAGTGAAATCCAATCGCTAAAACTAGGCAATATCCTAAGTCCCCCATTGATTTCGGACCGAGCCCAAAACCTGGGCAACATAATAATATGGTGGGAGGAGTCATTTGGAGAGATATGAGTGAAATTCAATTGCTAAAACCAGGCGCTATGTAATAACCCGATCCTAATTAATTTTTAGTCATTAAATTATTTGAATAAAAAGACGATATGACCACGGAATGTATTAATTAAGGGTTTTGGAAATTAAAATATTATTTAATATTAAAAAGGGGCAAAAAGGTCATTTTGGGTTCAGGAAGGAATTTGGAAATTCCAACTATACCGTTGCATAGAGTACATCGAGATGAGTCCGTAGATACGTAGTGAGCTCAAATCCGAGTTACAACGAGAGAGATACGATTAAAATTCATGAAGGGGCAAAATCGTAATTTTGCAAAATTGTTTTTTAAAACCAAAGGCTCTTTCTCTCTCTCTCTCTCCCTCTCGCCCCGCGACATCTCCTCCCTTGCCAGGGCAGAATCCAACCGGCCATGTTTTGGCCGGAAGTTCCCTCCTCCCGCCACCAAAACTGACAGGGCCGGTACCAAAATGACCGTACCACCATCCCCTTCCAGTCATGCCCCAGCCCAGCCGTCCCAGTCACCAGTTCTGGTTGGAAAAACCAAGAAAGTGGCCGGATTTCGTGAAAAATGTCAGTCTCTTGTTCTCCCTCCTCCGGTTACCGTTCTTGATGAATGAGGTATGCTTTCTCACCTATTTTTCATGCTCTAGCTGATGGTTGGGTAGGAATTGATCAATTTTTAGCCTAGGTGGTTCAATTTGTAACTCAAAGTTTGGCCGGAGTTCAGATTGAAATTTCGGCCACTTCCGGTCGTTTTTCGGGGTAGGTCCAAGAACAAAAGTGGCTCCAATCGATGTTCTAAACCTAGGGTAGGAAGTTGGCCAGCGGTTTGGAGTTTTTCCTGCCACCGAAATTTTATCTGTACACCCACGCATTGACGGCGCCTGGGCGGCTCGTGGGCAATGTAATGGGGGCCACATTCTATCCTAAAATGATACCCTGGTTCTCAAGAGCGCATAGGTGTGCTCGGACTTCAATTTGGGTGCCGGTTGGTCACCGATCGGATATCGCATATTCGGCGTTATCCGGGTTCGACATGTTCGGACCGTTGGATCAGCACCAATTTAATATATGTTAATCTAGACATCTCTAGGATAGTGTAGGAATTTGCGGATCGTGAATCGGAGCCCGGATGTTCCGATTCAATAAGTTAAAGGTTGTGTTTACGATAATCATCTGATCGTACGATCCGACCATTCGATTAGGACCAAACTTGCAGGGTAGGTGTAGAAAAGTGTGTTGAACCTATAGGAACTCCCGGATTGGCGATCGAAGGTCGTGGGCCCCGCTGGCCCGGTTGACCAAGCTTAGGCAGTTTGACTCCTCAGTTGACCGTGAGTCTTTCGAGGTAGTTTTACCCTTCGAGAAGTGCTAGAACGACCGTATGAACAAGGCTTGGCTAGTGATGAACTGTTTTGATTATGTATGGATTATGAGTTTTTCGTTTATATTGATTCCCGGCTGAAAAGATTATTTAATAAATAAGAAGGATGAAGTCTATAGTCATGAGTTTTATTATATTTTGAATAGCTTGAATATTTCTCTACACATACGAAGGTGATTAGTATTGGTTGTTCCTACTAAACCCTATATAGTATTAGTTGCTTTCGAATGGTTGTTCACCTATCGGGTCCCCAAATTGCCAATTGTGAATTGATCATGCAGTATTTGCATTTCAATTGGAATGAATGAACTTATAATGGTTTTATATTGTGTATGATTTGGTCATGAATTAGCCAATGGGCTCATAAATGAATTCTGAACAATTAGGCAAATTTGCATTTAATGTAGAATTATGTATTGTCTTGCTGCATAGAATAGATGGAGCATGTCTAGTTAGTAATGCTTTGATTTCCATCTTCTTATGGTTTGCCTCATGGGTTCATGGATGAGTATAAATATCAACATGGTTTTCAGACTCACTACAAGAATACCCCCAGTTGCCTTGGTACAGTTTTGTCGTTTATGCTCATGCCCCACGAGTTTCAGGGACGCCTGAACTGTGTGGAGCGAGGAGGTGCGATCTCAGGCTGACTACATGTCCCCCGAGTTCTGTGAGGAATGCGGCTCGGATTGACCTTGTGTCACTGAGGCCTGCGAGGAATGCGGCTTGGGTTGACCTTGTGTCACCGAGGCCTGCGAGGAATGCGGCTCAGGTTGAATTTGTGTTACCGAGGCCTGCGAGGAATGAGATATAAGGAATTGATGAATTAATGTGGGAACCCAATGGAAATATAGCCCATTTAAATAGTAGATGTTGACATTCAGATTTCAGGCGGTTAATGCTATTTTAATAAATTTTCTGTTTTCCTATTTATATGTAATCAGTTAATTAAATATTTAGTTATATATAAGTATATATATATACATTATAAATGAGCCTTATGAGAGTATTGAAGGAAAGGCTAAAAGTGTTTTTTTGAACTTGTTTGCTTCATTTTCATTTCTACTTTTACTTATCTATGTGTGTATATATATATATATGGAAAGTTAAATCAAGTAATATATAAACTGCTTTATGAACTAGAGGAAATTCAGTGAGTAGCCCATGTACGTGCAAGAATAAATTGTTTGGAGAATTGGGAAAGTTGGAAAGTGTCACTTTAGAATCTGTGAATGTGATTGAGCATATCACTAATATAAGAACTTGGATTGATTTGTAATCACAATGAAGAATGACAATTGACATGCGATACCAGGGCAACATAATAAGATGGAAGAACTGCATGTGGCTTGATCTCTCAGTAAGGGTATGTAGGTAGCTTGGAGTTCCACCCAGGTGCAGCCACGAGCTAAAGTACTTCTGATTGTGTTGGGTTGTTAAACATTGTATGATGGAATTTAAGGAGTCGTTTTACGTTAATTTTGGTGGTTATACATGATTTAATTCGAGTATTATTATTGGCCTGTTAAATCTCATTATTTGATTCAAGTGCTGTGCTGGGGGTTCTGATTGAATTATTGAAGGCCATAGGCCTAGTTTGTAAACTGCCTGAAAGTTAACTTGTGTGTGCTGCTAGTTGGGCATATTAATTGTGTTTTATACAGGTGAAAATTTTGGGGGAAAAGTCCAATTTACAGGGGAGACTTGGCCGAATTTTCGGCATAGGCCAAACCCTAAAGAACTTTGGTTTTCATTAGAAGGGCATTTTGGTCAAGTGTGCTCGACACCCACCAGGTGTCGGACACGCACAGGGTTCGGTGCAGATTCCAAAGTGGAATTTGGGTCTTGTCTTGTCACAATACACCAACCACTGCATTTACGGTACGAACTTGAAGTGTCCAATTTCTTTTTCTCTATTGATTTCGAATCGAGTCCAAAACTTGGGCAACATAATAATATGGTGGGAGGATTCATTTGGTGTGTTTTGAGTGAAATCCAATCGCTAAAACTAGGCAACACCCCACGTACTCCATTTACAGAACGAACTTAGTACGAACTTAAAGTATCCAATTTCATTGACCTATTGATTTCGAATCCAGCCCAAAACTTGGGCAACATAATAATAGGGTGGGAGGAGTCATTTGGTGAGTTTTGAGTGAAATCCAATCGCAAAAATGAGGCAGTTCCCCAGCACTCGATTTATAGAACGAACTTCGTACAAACTTGAAGTGTCCAATTTCTTTGACCTATTGATTTCGGATCGAGCCCAAAACTTGGGCAACATAATAATGTGGTGGGAGGAGTCATTTGAAGAGTGTTTGTGCCTAGTAAATCACGGCCATAAGTTGGCCGAAGGAGCCCTTTCTCTCGGCCCTGGCATTTGTTCGTACAGGCTGAAACGCAGCGTTTCGCCAGGGTAGTTCGCCCTCCTGAAGACAAAAGAAGAAATGCTAAGGCATGATCATCTCGGCCTCAAGCACAGGCCGAGGCCGAGTTCAGGCAAATTCCGGCCAAAGCATTAAAGGCAAATCATCACGTGACAACAGGGTCCCAGGCTTCATTTAATGAAGTAGTGCCTATTTAAATGCAGCAAACCCAAAGGATTTGGTGATGCGGATCAGAGTGATTAGACGTGGACATTCTCACAAGAATTCTGACAGCTATCCAGGCCATAAATGTGTCTCCACGGCCAGAAGCTCAAAACCCGATCAAGAGCGGTGGCCGAGATTCACCAGGATTTATGGGGTCACACCACCATACTTCACGATCCCAAATGTCGATTGGACTGCCCACTTGCTCCAATCCAGCTCCACCATGCAGATTTTCAGCCTCGATTACTCCTCCAGGGACTCTTCCTATAAATACCAGGCTCAAACTACATTCAAAGGGTTCAACACCAAAACAAAGCCTCCCACGGAGTAACTTATTTTTTCCTGTAATGCACTTTCAATATCTTTACTTGCTTTCCTAGGAGTAGTGTTAGGTTGTAAGGAAAATCCATTCATCAATATATCATACAACCCTTGATTTTCGAGGCGCCGGAGCACCATCCTTGTTGTTCGCTCACTCACCCCATATATCACACGACCGCCGCTCCCTGAGCAGCGCGCAGGAGCACCACCCAAAACCCACCACCTACACCATCACTCAACGACCTTGTAGTTCAGGCCGTGAACCTAACAGCCGAGACTATTTCCTCTCTCGGCTACAATCGTTTGATTAGAGGACAAGTTCAAACAGGCGCACCACTCAACCATCCAACACTCATCAATTCATCGACGCACGGTAGACCGTGCTGGCACGCCCGCGCACAACCGCACCGCACCCAAAAGCAGGAAACCGCGTGTCAACGCACATCCCCTCGTCCCGGAAACCCAGGCCGTGAGATTTGCGCGGCAGACAAAGAGTTTTGAGTGAAATCCAATCGCTAAAACTAGGCAATATCCCAAGCCCCCCATTTACAGAATGAACTACGTACAAACTTGATGGGTCCAATTTCTTTGACCTGTCGATTTTAGATTGAGCCAAAAACTTGGGCAAAAAAATAATATGGTGGGAGGAGTCATTCGGTGAGTTTTGAGTGAAGTCCAATCGCTTAAGCTATGCCAAGCACTCCATTTACAAAACGAACTTCGTACGAACTTGAAGTATCCAATTTCTTTGAACTATTGATTTCGGACTGAGCCCAAAACATGGGCAACATAATAATATGGTGGGAGGAGTCATTTGGTGAGATTTGAGGGAAATACAATCGCTAAAACCAGGCAATACCCCAACTGCAGTTGTTACGATACAAACTTCATACAAACTTGAAGTGTGCAATTTCTTTGACCTATTGATTTCGGATCAATCCGAAAAATTTGCAACACAACAATTTGGTGGGTGGAGCCATCTGGTGTGTTTTCAGTGAAATCCAATTGCTAAAACTGGGCAAGACACCAAGGACTCCATTTACAGAACGAACTTCGTAAGAATTTGAAGTATCCAATTTCTTTGACCTATTGATTTCGAATCCAGCCAAAAACTTGGGCAACATAATAATATGGTGGGAGGAGTCATTTGGTGAGTTTTGAGTGAAATCCAATCGAAAAAATGAGGCAGTACCCCCAGCACTCGATTTATAGAACGAACTTCGTACGAACTTCATCAGTCCAATTTCTTTGACCAATTGATTTTGGATCGAGCCCAAAACTTGGCAACACAATAATACGGTGGGAGGAGTCATCTGGTGAGTTTTGAGTGAAATCCATTTGCTAAAACTGGGCAAGACACCAGGCACTACATCTATAGAATGAACTTCATACGAACTTGAAGTATCCAATTTCTTTTTACCTATTAATTTCGGATCAAGCCCAAAACTTGGGCAACATAATAATACGGAGGGAGGAGTCATTTCGTGAGTTTTTAGTAAAATCCAATCACTAAAACTATGCAAGACACCAAGCACTCCATTTATAGAACGAACTTCGTACGAGCTTGAAGTATCCAATTTCTTTGACCTATTGATTTTGGATCGAGCCCAAAACTTGGGCAACATCATAATATGGTGGGAAGGAGTGATTTGGTGACACTAGAAGAAAATTACCTTTTTGCGACCAAACTTATCAGCGACGAAATATTTGTGGTCGCTGATAGGATGATTCTTCTTGTGAGGATGGGCGACGCGAATTATTGGTTTCTTATAAGAATTAGCGACCAAAATAGTTTTTGGTCGTTGTTTCAAGTATCTACGACGCGCCTTCTACGACGACTTGATTGCGACGAAATGTTTGTCGGTAATATTAATCAGCGACCAAAATCATACATTAGGCGACCAAATATATTTGGTCGCCAAATGGGTTTTTCCTTGTAGTGTGAGTTTTCAGTGAAATCCAGTCGCTAAAACTAGGCAAGACACCATGCACTCCATTTACAGAACAAACTTCGTACGAACTTGAAGTATCCAATCTCTTTTTACCTATTGATTTCGGATCGAGCCCAAAACTTGGCCAGCAAAATAATATGGTGGGAGGAGTCATTTGGTGAGTCTTGAGTGAAATCAAATCGCTAAAACTACGCAAGACACCAAGCACTCCATATACAGAACAAACTTCGTACAAACTTGAAGTATCCAATTTCTTTGACCTATTGATTTCGGATCGAGCCCAAAACTTGGCAACACAATAACATGGTGGGAGGAGTCATCTGGAGAGTATTGAGGCAAATCCAAATGCTAAAACTAGGCAAGACACCAGCCACTCTATATACAGAATGAACTTCGTACGAACTTGAAGTATCCAATTTCTTTGACGTATTGATTTCGAGCCCAAAATGTGGGCAACATAAAAATATGGTGAGAGGAGTGATTTGGTGAGTTTTGAGTGAAATCCAACCGCCAAAACTAGGCAATACCCCAAGCACTCCATTTACCGAACGAACTTTGTATGAACTTGAAGTGTCCAGTTTCTTTGACCAATGGATTTCGGTTCGAGCCCAAAACTTGGGAAAAATAATAATACGGGAGGGGTCATTTGGTGAGTTTTGAGTGAAATCAAATCGCTGAAACTATGGAAGACACCAAGCACTCATTTTACAGAACAAACTTCATACGAACTTGATGTGTACAATTTCTTTGATCTATTGATTTCGGATCAAGCCCAAAACTTGGGCAACATAATAATTTGGTGGCAGGAGTCCCTTGGTGAGTTTTGAGTGAAATCCAACTGTTAACACTTGGCAATACCCCAAACAATCCATTTACAAAACAAACTTTGTAAGAAATTGAAGTGTACAATTTCTATGACCGATGGATTTCAGATCGAGCCCCAAACTTGGGAAACAAAATAATAGGGTGGGAGGAGTCATTTACTGAGTTTTTGAGTAAAATCCAATCGCTAAAACTAGGCAATACCCCAAGCAATCCATTACAGAACGAACTTTGTAAGAAATTGAAGTGTACAATTTCTATGACCTATGGATTTCGGATCAAGCCCAAAACTTGGGCAACATCATAATACGGTGGGAGGACTCATTGGGTGAGTCTTGAGTTAAATCCAATCGCTAAAACTACGTAAGACATCAAGCACTCCATTAACAGAACAAACTTCGTACAAACTTGAAGTACCAAATTTCTTTTTACCTATTGATTTCGTATCGAGCCCAAAACATGGCAACACAATAATATGGTGGGTGGAGTCATCTGATGTGTTTTGAGTGAAATCCAATTGCTAAAACTGGGCAAGACACCAACCACTTCATTTACAGAATGAACTTCGTACGAACTTGAAGTATCCAATTTCTTTGACCTGTTGATTTCGAGCCCAAAACTTGGGCAACATAATAATATGGTGGGAGGAGTCATCTGGTGAGTTTTGAGTGAAATCCAATCGCTAAACTATGCAAGACACCAAGCACAACACGTACAAAACTAACTTCGTACAAACTTGATGTGTACAATTTCTTTGACCCATTGATTTCGGATGGTGCACAAAACTTGGGCAACACAATAATATGGTCGGGGGATCCATTTGGTGAGTTTTAAGTGAAATCCAGTTGCAAATACGAGGCAAGACACCAAGCACTCCATTTACAGAACGAACTTCAAACGAACTTGAAGTATCCAATTTCTTTGACCAATTGATTTCTGATTGAGCCCAAACTTGGGCAACATATTACTATGGTGGGAGGAGTCATTTGGAGAGATTTGAGTGAAATCCAATCGCTAAAACCGGGCAATATACCAACCACTGCATTTACGGAACGAACTTCGTACGACCTTCAAGTGTCCAATTTCTTTTTACCTATTGATTTTGGATCGAGCCCAAAACTTGGGCAACATAATAAAATGGTGGGAGGAGTCATTTGGCGAGTTTTGAGTGAAATCCAATCACTAACACTAGGCAATACACCAAGCACTCCTTTTACAGACGGAACTTTGTACGAACTTGAAGTATCCAATTTCTTTGACCTATTGATTTCGGATCGAGCCCAAAACTTGGCCACACAAAAATATGGTGGGAGGAGTCATCTGGTGAGTTTTGAGTGAAATCCAATAGCAAAAACTAGGCAAGACACCAAGCACTCCATTTACAAAACGAACTTCGTACGAACTTGAGGTATCCAATTTCTTTGACGAATTGATTTCGAGCCCAACACTTGGGCAACATAAGAATATGGTGGGAAGAGTATTTGGTGAGTTTTGAGTGAAATCCAACCGCTAAAATTAGGCAATACCCCGAGCACTCCATTTACAGAAGGAACTTTGTACGAACTTGAAGTATCCATTTTCTTTGACCTATTGATTTCGGATCGAGCCCAAAACTTGGGCAACATAATAATATGGTGGGATGAGTCATTTGGTTAGTGTAGAGTTAAATCGATTCACTAAAACTAGGTAAGACACCAGGCACTCCATTTACAGAACGAACTTCGTACGAACTTGAAGTGTCCAATTTCAGTGACCTATGGATTTCAGATCGAGCAAAAACTTGGGCAACACAATAATAGGGTGGGAGGAGTCATTTGGTCAGTTTTCAGTGAAATCCAATCGCTAAAACTAGGCAATACACCATGCACTCCATTTACAGAATGAACTTCGTACGAAACTAAAGTATCCAAGTTCTTTTGCCAAATGATTTCAGATCGAACCCAAATCTTAGGGACCAAAATAATATGGTGCGAGGAGTCATTTGGTGAGTTTTGATTCAAATCCAAACACCTATGAAAGATACCAAGCACTCCACGTACAGAACGAACTTCGTACAAACTTGATGTGTACAATTTCTTTGACCTATTGAATTCGGATCGGGCCCAAAACTTGGACAGCATAATAATATGGTGGGGGGAGCTAATTGGTGAGTTTTGAGTGAAATCCAGTGCCTAAAACTAGGCAAGACAACAAGAACTCCATTTACAGAACAAACTTCGTACGAACTTGAAGTATCCAATTTCTTTGACCTATTGATTTTGGATCGACCCCAAAACTTGGGTAACATAACAATATGGTTAGAGGTGTCATTTGGTGAGTCTTGAGTGAAATCGAATCACTAAAACTAGGCAATACCCCCAAGCACTACATTAACATAACGAACTTCTTACGAAGTTGAAGTATCCAATTTCTTTGACCTATTGATTTCTGATCGAGCCCAAAACTTGGGCAACAGAACAATATGGTAGGAGTTGTCATTTGGTGAGTCTTGAATACAATCCAATCACTAAAATGAGGCACTACCCCAAGCACTCCATTTATAGAACAAACTTCGTACGAACTTGAAGTATCCAATATCTTTGCCCTATTGATTTCAGATCGACCCCAAAACTTGGCAACACAAAAATATGGCGGGAGGAGTCATTTGGTGGGTTTTGAGTGAAATCCAGTTACAAAAACTAGGCAAGACGCCATGTGTTGTTTTGTTAACTGACACAAATGAATGTGCAAACAACCAATTAAAAATACCCGCAACTGCACGAATCTATTGAGGTATAGATTATATAAGTACAGGATCGATCCCACGAAGAACTGTCGGCTTCCTACAAGTTCTAATTTCAGTATGTGTTAAGCTCATAATTTCGAGCTACAGTGGGCAGCAAAATGCTTGAAGGAGATGCTGGAATTGTTGGGATATCAAGTTCTCCCATGAACTCAATGGCAGCCATCATTTCTTCTTCTTCTTGGTCTGAACTT
>NW_018921605.1:27106-42209 GCF_002207925.1 Prunus avium | reverse complement strand
GATTCTCTTTTGCAGATATCATGTGCTTGCTCTCATTCATGAATGAACTCATTGAAGTGATGCTAGGCTATGTGTGCATAAACACTTATTTAACACACCACATATGCACAAAACAAATTGGAAACTAAAAATGAGTAAAGAAAGGTAAAATAAAAGAAACAAAGCAAGAAACCAAAGAAAAACCGAAACAACACTTTCTATCACCTTTTTATCACCATTGTATCACTTGTTTATCACCTGTGAACAGTGGCTGGCAACGGGTCGTGAACAGTGATGACCGATCGTTTTCTGGCAGATTGGCTGGCGACCGGTCTCCTGAACAGTAACGACCGGTCATTTTTTGGCAGATACATTTTCTCTGTTTTTCAGTTTCGACCTTTGTCCAGTTTTTTACCTATAACTTTCCAACCGTTTGTCCAAATTTCAAGTTCTTTATACGGTTGGATTCAGCACAGAAAAACAAAGAATACTGCGTGAACCAAAAGTCAAAAAAAGTTACGGAAATAAACAGAATTCAATGAAGAAAACACACAATGTTTCCAACAACACAAACACACACAAATTGCACCCTAAACAATTCTACCAATGTTCATGGATACTCAAGTAATGAACTCTAAACATATTGATGAAGATGTTCGCAATCAAGACCGGACTAGTGGCTCAAGACGCATTGATTCTCTCCAATATACATAAAGTGCAGGGCTAGTGCAACAATACTTGTGCTTTCCCTATAACCAAATCTAGGTGTGCTTAGTACTTCAATTCAATTACAAGAAAAACCCATTAAGTTCAAAGAGAATATGAACATCACAAGAACCCTAATAGCATGATGTTTACATTAGGTGTTCAAGAAACCAATTCACATGGATGATTCTTACTTCATCCATTTATTTCTTAGGAAAACATGAAGAAACACATAATCCCAACAACCTCAAGAAGCATGCTTTCAAAGGTAATCAATCAAAGGAAAACATACATCAAGGATAGATTATTTTAGTGAAGAGGAATTCATCAATTGTTGTCAACAAATTAATTCACATGATGCTCACTTAAACAAGTTCAATCATTTGTTGCTAATTAGAAATTATGTTCTTGGGTATCTTACACAACTTCTTAACTTTAGCTACATGCATACAACTGAAGGTGATTAATCAAAGGAAGCAAACACATATCATAAGATTCAATTAGTGAATGGGATTCATCAACAACATCTAAAAATTCATACACTCAAAGCATCAAAACAATAAGGTGTTCATGTTTAGGGCTTCAACCTAAGCCCTAGCTATGGAGTCTAGTTCCTCATACTTATTTCAAATACAAACTCAAAATATAACTAGAAAGAGTTTACAGATTTTGTGAAAGTGATGGAAGCTCAAGGTCTTCAATGGTGGAAATCTTGCCCTTGTCTTCCTCATTGAGCTCTCTAGCTCTAAGCTCCCAAAAATCTCTGCAAAATTGTAGAATGATCGAATTGATTTTCAGATTGCACATTCATTCTCTTTTGCCCATCATCTTTCCTTGCTTTTCAGCTTTTACTTTTAATATAAAACACATTCTTTTGCCAAAGCCTTTTGCCTTGTCTTTCCTTGTCTCCTTGTCAATGATGAAGTTTTGTTTCTAAGCATATTCTAAGGCTCCATTTGACTCAGAAAATCCCACTTCAATAAGGTAATTTATGGTTACTAAATGGTTTGGTAACAAGTAGAAATAAGATGCCATCAAGTGGAGGTAAAACTGGCCCAAAACAGATTTCCAGAGTTAGGAACAATTGTTGGATCAGTTGGCTGGGCAATACTTTCTCAATGGAGCTCAAATTCAGATATGTTGTAGTCAACATCCATTGGAACAAGTTTCATGAAGATCTTCATCTCATCCGAGCACCGGGGCATGTTGATCCAAGGCCAAGAAGTTGACCTACGAAAATGAACAAAATCAGAATTTATAATCAATAATGCACTTTTAGCTCATTTTCATTCTAACCAAGGTAAAACCTATTAAAACACAAAAATGAAGTAAAAAGCTATAAAATGTCAAGACCTAACTCAAAATATTAGGTGAATAACAAGATAAATCATGTGTAAAAATGAACCGAACACCATGCACTCCACTTACAAAACGAACTTCGTACGAATTTGATGTGTACAATTTCTGTCTTCCGCGCAAATCTCATGGCCTGGAGTTCCGGGCCGATGGGATGTGTGTTGACACGCGGTTTCCTGCTTTTGGGTGCGGTACGTTTGTGCGCGGGCGTGCCAGCACGGTCTACCATGCGTCGAGTTGGTTGATGGGGATGGAATGGTTGAGTGGTGCGCCTGTTTGAACTCGTCTTCTAATCAAACGGTTGTAGCCGAGAGAGGAACTAGTCTCGACTGTTAGGTTCACGGCCTGAACTACAAGGCCGTTGGGTGGTACTGTTTGGTGGGTTCTGGGCGGTGCTCCGGCGCGCAGCTCAGGGAGCGACGGTCGTATGATATCTGGGGTGAGTGAGCGAATAACAGGGATGGTGCTCCGGTGCCTTGAAAATCAAGGGTCGTATGATATATTAATGAATGAATTTTCCTTAGAAACTATCACTACTCTTAGGAAAGCAAGTAAAATATTGAAAGTGCATTACAGGAAAATATAAGTTGCTCCGTGGGAGGCTTTTGTTTGGTGTTTGAACCCGTTGAATGTAGCTCGAGCCTTGTATTTATAAGAAGAGTTCCTGGATGAGTAATCGAGGCTGAATTCACGCATAGTGGAGTCTGATTAGCGCAAGTGGGTGTCCAATCGACATTTGGGATCGTGAAGCATGGTGGTGTGACCCCATAAATCCTAGTGAATCTAAGCCGCCGCCCTAATCGTGGTTTCTGCGCAGCTGGCCATGGAGACGCATTTATTGCTCTGATAGCTGGTGACCTAATCTCTCAAGCTGCAAGAATTCTTGTGAGAATGTCTACGTCTAATCACTCTGTCTTCTGTCGCCAAAACCTGACTTCAGTCACTTCCCACCTTCCCTTATGCATTAAATGCTTATTTGTGGCCAGTGGGTTTGCTGCATTAAACAGGCGCTACTTCATTAAATGAAGCATGGGTCCCTGCTATCACGTGATGATCTGACTTTAATATTTTCGGCCGCGATGATCATGCCTTAGCATTTCTCTTTTGTCTTCAGGAAGGCAAAGCACCTTGTTGAAACGCTGCGTTTCAGTTTTACGAGCAAGTGCCAGGGCCGAGAAAGGGGGATCCTTCGGCCAGCTCATGGCCGTGATTTATTAGGCACAAACAATTTCTTTGACCTTTTGATTTTGGATCAAGCCCAAAACTAGGCAACACAATAATATGGTGGGAGGAGTCTTCTGGTGAGTTTTGAGTGAAACCCAATTGCAAAAACTAGGTAAGACACCAAGCACTCCATTTACAAAATGAACTCCGTTCAAACACGAAGTATCCAATTTCTTGGACCTATTGATTTCAGATCGTGCCCAAAACTTGGTCAACATAATAATAGGGTGGGAGGAGTCATTTGGTCAGTTTTGAGTGAAATCCAATTGCTGAAACTAGGCCATACACCATGGACTCCATTTATAGAACGAAATACGTACAAACTTGAAGTGTCCAATTTCTTTGACCTACTGATTTCGGATAGAGCCCAAATCTTGGGAAACAAAATAATATGGTGGAAGGAGTCATTTGGTGAGTTTTCAGTAAAATCCAATTGCTAAAACTAGGCCACACCCCACGCACTCCATTTGTAGAACTAACTTAGTATGAACTTGATGTATCAAATTTCTTTTACCTATTGATTTCGGATCGAGCCCGAAAGTTGGGCAACATCATAATATGGTGGGAGTAGTCATTTGGCGAGTTTTGAATGAAATCCAATCACTAAAATTAGGCAATACACACTACAAGAAAAACACCCTTTACTGACGGCTAAAAAGCGTCACTAAAGCCATTAGATGACGGTTCCAAAAGCGTCAGGGACGCCACTGTCAGGAAAGGGTACCACCATACTTGACGCTTATTATCCGTCAAGAAATAGCATTTCCTGACGGGTAAAAAGCGTCACGAATTAGTGAAAAACCGTCTACGAAAGCTTTTCTTGTCGCTTCATAAGTATCAACAAATATATTTCCTGACATTTAATAAATCTTTCTTGACGGTTCTTAGCCGTCAAGATTTGTATAACTAAAATATTAAAAAAAAAGCTTCTTAGACAACTAAAGTTTCAAAGAATTTAGTAGCTAAATGAATATATTAAAAAAAATAACAAGCTGAAATTTAATATCCACTAAAATAGAATATTTAGATACAAACATTCAAAAACTCGTAATGACATGTTAACTATCTTGAGAAATGTTACTAAAAAACATTAAAAAAATTACATTGAAAACAATATATGCTGAAATAAACCAAACTATCTAGTATAGTAAAACGTAGAATTTCTAACTTAGAAGCTTGACTTTTCGTAGCACTTGTGTTTGTAGTTTAAGCCTCCATGTACACATCAATCTGCCAGTATAGGTAAGACATGAATTTAAAGAATTAAGAGATATAACCAATGAACACATCAACCTTGTCCAACACCAATAGAGTCTCATATCATGCACATATTCATTACCAAATATAAATGCCCACTTCTTTTGATTCAAATGCAGAGAAGAACTTGAGAGGAAACTCCAACTTGTGTTGTTTAGAAAGTTATTTGGAATTCTATAATGAGAGGAAACTCAAATTTCTTACCAGCGAGAAAAATTATCAACACAATTAGAAAAAAAAGCATAAATCCAATTCCCTAAGCTTTCTTCTTCATGCAAAAGTTGGGTACCAACACGGACTGGAAAATTAAAAGCCAATTTAAATATTGGCACAAAGAGTATTATAACAACAATAACCTCTACATAAAAGCATTCATTTATGCAAATGCATGAATGTTTCTCAGTAGAAGAGAATGCCAAGTTACAAGAAACGACCCTATTGAGAAATCACAAAACCAGCACATAATATCATTTAATCTGCTTAGAAACAATATAAGGCATATAAAATCACAAGACCAACCGTAATAAACATGAAAATGCATCTTTATCTGTGATGCCCAAGGCTTCGGTTGCTTTACAACTTTATTTGAGAGTGAGGGAAATTATATGTAGCCCACACCATCTTATGTCTGCGATTCTCTCTCATGACCCTATTCCTATTATACCACAAAATGCAAAATCACATATCAAACTTAAACAATTTCAATTCTCAGCCATGTACTTGTTGGACCCAACAAAGAATGAAAACTTTGCACAAAAAAATAAAATAAAATAAAAGAATGAGAACTAAAATTAAAAGAGGAAATGGAACCAGATCTAAAACATAATAAATTGTGAGAAATAAATACGTTTCCTGTAAGGCATTCGGGATTACCTCAAATCATTTCCCTAATATTGATTTGTTCCCTTCCCAGCAAGACCTTGGAAATTAAAAAAACAAATAACAGAACTGAAATTCGTGAAAAATATATCAACAACAATAGTACCCAGCATAAAAGAAGAATCTAACCCCAACTCTGTCCAAAATGAAAAATTAAGAAGAGACATGCATCAAAATGAAAAATTAGTTTTATAAATGATTTGAACAGCAGCCCCTTTTGCAAGCAATAGAACCCTGGATGCATAAAAAAATTGAACACCCATAAACATCGAATTCATATCAGTGAATGAAAGCAGACCAAACATTTCAAGTGCTCTTCCAATTCGGTATAAGAGTCCTCAAAAAGTAGAAATTATGCAAAGAACTAGATGTATACAAATTCAGATAAGTAAAAGATAGAGCAAAGGCTAGATAAGTGTAAATGGCTTCATCTAAAACTGGATGACCGAGAAAAGAATAACAAGCATTACCATTACCACACTCTTCAACTTAAAATCCATAAAAATTAAAAAATTAAACCTAAAGAACAAATCATATTCCCAGAAAAAGACCTAGAAATTCTTTTTTCAGAAACTTCCCCAATTTCTATATAATTCGAAAATAGATATTACAAAAAACATAATTAGGGCTTACAACGGAGGAAGAGAGACTGAGTGAGGGGTGAGCGAGCCATTGAGAGAGCACGAGCTAGCCATAGCGATAGAGAAAGAAAGGCAGAGCAAGAGTGAGAAAGAAAGAGCGAAAGAGAAGAGAGAAATCGTGAGAGTGAGAAGGAACGAGAGAAGAGAGAGAGAGAGAGAGAGAGAGCGATAATGAAAATGAAAGTGAGAGAGCGAGTGAGAAAGAGAGAGTGCTTTTGAAAAATTGGGGTTTCACTCGTGAAAAATCAGATCCCGCTTTTATTTTTAGTGCCCGCCCACAATCGCTTCTTTTTCTTTTTCTCTTAGCGTTTCCTCTAGGAGTGGGCACGGTCCGGTTTGGTCCGGTTTCATCCTCAAACCACAGCTGAACCAATTAAAGTTTCACGGTCCGGTGTGGTTCGGTTTGAGCTAAAATCAAAATGAAAACCAAACCAAACCAAACCATTCATATCCGGTTTGGTGCGGTTTGGTTCGGCCGGTTTAGGCATAAAAGAAAACATGCTTACAATAACACAAAACCTGTTAACATCTGTATTCCATCAAATAATCCTAAAACTGAACTTGCTCCTAACAAACATAAACATTTTCATCAAAGTTCATCCAAAATTCCAGCAACAAACTTCAACATACAATCCCATATTTTCAAACAAATACAAACAAATTTCAATACCCAATCGATTAATACAATTGGAAATTACATACCAACTAGTCAGCTACAACATTCATTCTGATTTTATCAAATTAATGCAAAGAACAAAAAGCCAAACAAACACATTTCTTCTTATTCTTCTGCAAGGCATTTCTGAGAGAGCCATTAACCATATACTCTGTCACTGTTGGCACAGAACCTCCCGGCCCATCAAGCACAACACCATAGAAGCTACCACATAAACAGGAACAAACAGGTAAAAATTGTTGAGTCCAAAGATTATTCTCTGCATAACATTTAGATATAGATTGCAGGCCTTAGTTGGAAAAAAAAAAACATATTATCTTCACATCTTACTTGAAGCAGCACAAAGCACCAACTCGGTAACTCATAACAATTTGAAACATCTGTTAAAAATATGCATACCAACCAACAATTTCTAAGTACTAGAATAATTGGTGGAATAAAATAGAATAATTGATGGAATAAAGTAGAATAATTGGTGAACCTTTTGTGAAAGAAAAACTTACCCCATAGAAGAATCAAGTCCGCCAAATGCCCAGCAAGGAAAAGCAAAATAATGCAATATTCCCATCATCAATCCTTGCAGAACCTGGTGGAGAGGGAGAGGGAGAGGGAGAGGGAGATGTAGCAGAGAGATAGAGAGAGAGGGAGAGGTAGCAGAGAGAGATGGAGAAATAATGAGAGGGAGTTGCGGCTAGGGTTAAGAGACGAAGGAAGAAAGGAGATAGGAGATAGGAGAGAGGCTCTAAGAGAAATCTGAAGGAGAGAGAATGGTTAGATCTTAGATGTGTCCGTGAGTTGTAATTTTGGAGTCCAATCAAGTGTTGCTGGGTACATGGTACACTTCTAAATAACCACTCAAGTCTTGCCACATGTAAACTAAATTAAATAAATAATAAATTGATTTGTAATCGGTCCGGTTTGGTTTAGGACAGTTTTTAAAACTCTCAAACCGCAGCCGAACCAAACCAAACCGGTTCGGTTCGGTTTTTCAAACTGTTGACTTTTTCTTTAGTCAAAACCAAACCAAACCAATCCAATATAATCGGTTCGGCCGGATTAACCGGATCGGCCGGATTGATGCCCACCCCTAGTTTCCTCTACTATACTTAATGCTATCTTCATTTTTTATTTTATTTATTTATTTTTTTTGGTATGAGACTAGTTTGTTTAAAGTGTCAGATTTTGTTTTTTCTCTTTTTCTCTTTTTCCTAAGGGTGTTTTTTTAGAAAGTGTCAAGTATACAAAGGTTTTAATTGACGTTTTTTATAAAACGTCAAGAAAAAGTGATATAGAGTTGACGTTCTATATTAAACGTCAAGGAAAGTGATATATAGTTGACGTTTCTTGTAAAACGTCATGAAAACCAACTATTTAGTTGACGCTTTTTAAAAAGCATCAAAGCTTCAAAGAATAGGTGATGGTTTTGCAAAAAGCGTCAACTATGAAGTGTCAACTAAGGCCCATTTTCTTGTAGTGACACCAAGAACTCCATTTACAGAACAAACTTCGAACGAACTTAAAGTATCCAATTTCTTTTTACCTATTGCTTTCGGATCGAGCCCAAAACTTGGGCAACATGATAATATTGTGGGAGTAATCATTTCGTGCGTTTTGAGTGAAATCCAATCGCTAAAATGAGACAATACACCAAGCACTCCATTTACATAACGAACTTTGTACGAACTTGAAGTGTCCAATTTCTTTTACCTATGGATTTCGGATCGAGCCCTGAACTTGGGCAACATAATAAGAGGGTGGGAGGAGTCATTTGGTCAATTTTGAGTGAAATCCAATTTCTAAAAGTAGGCAATACACCATGCACTCCATTTACGGAACGAACTTCGTACAAACTTGAAGTGTCCATTTTCTTTGACCTACTGATTTCGGAACGTGACCAAATCTTGGACAACAAAATAATATGGTGGGAGGAGTCATTTGGAGAGTTTTGAGTGAAATCCAAAAGCTAAAACATGGCAATACATGAAGCACTCCATTTACAGAACAAACATCGCACGAACATGAAAGTATCCAATTTCTTTTTCCCTATTGCTTTTGGATCTGTTCCAAAACTTGGGCAACATAATAATATGGTGGAATGAGTGATTTGGTGAGTTTTGAGTGAAATCCAACCGAAAAACCTGGGAAATACCCCAAGCACTCCATTTACAGAACGAACTTCGTACGAACTTCAAGTGTCCAATTTCTTTGACCAATTGATTTCGGATCGAGCCTAGAACTTGGGCATCATAATAATATGGTGGGAGGGGTCATTTGGTGAGTTTTGAGTGAAATCCCATCTCTAAAACTATGCAAGACACCAAGCACTCCATTTATAGAACGAACTTTGTACGAACTTCATGTGTACAATTTCTTTGACCTTTTAATTTCCTACTGAGCCCAAAACATGGGCAACATAATAATATGGTGGGAGTCATTTGGTGAGTTTTGAGTGAAATCCAATTGCTGAAACTAGGCAAGACACCAGGAACTCCATTTACAGAACGAACTTTGTACGAACTTGAAATATCCAATTTCTTTTTACCTATTGATTTCGGATCGAGCCCAAAACTTGGGCAACAAAATGATATGGTCGGGGGAGTCAGTCATTGAGTTTTGAGTGAAATCCAGTCACAAAAACTAGGCAATACACAAAGCACTCCATTGACAGAACGAAGTTCGTACGAACTTGAAATATCCAATTTATTTTTACCCATCGATTTCGAATCGAGCCCAAAACTTGGGCAACATAATAACATGGTGGGAGGAGTCATCTTGTGAGTTTTGAGTGAAATCCAATCGCTAAACTATGCAAGACACCTAGCACTCCATGTACAGAATGAACTTCGTAAGAACTTGATGGGTACAATTTCTTTGACCTACTGATTTCGGATCGAGTCCAAAACTTGGCCAACATAATAATATGGTGGGGGGAGCCATTGGTCAGTTTTGAGTGAAATCGAATCGCAAAAACTAGGCAAGACACCAAGCACTCCATTTACAAAATGAACTTCGTACGAACTTGAAGTATCCAATTTCTTTGACCTATTGATTTCGGATCGTGTCCAAAACTTGGGTAACATAATAATATGGTGGGAGGAGTCATTTGGTGAGTCTTGAGTGAAATCCAATCGCTAAAGCTATGCAAGACACCAAGCACTCCATTTATAGAACAAACTTCTTACGAACTTGAAGTATCCAATTTCTTAGACCTATTCATTTCGGATTGAGCCCAAAACTTAACAACACTATAATATGGGGGGAGGAGTCATCTGGTGAGTTTAAAGTGAAATCCAACTGCTAAAACTAGGCAAGACACCAAGCACTCCATTTACATATCAAACTTCGTACAAACTTGAAGTATCCAATCTCTTTGACCTATTGGTTTCATATCTAGCCCAAAATTTGGCAACACAATAATATGGTGGGAGGAGTCATCTGGTGTGTTTTGAGTGAAATCCAATTGCTAAAACTAGGCAAGACACCAACCACTCCATTTACATAACGAACTTCGTACGAACTTGAAGTATCCAATTTCTTTGACCTATTAATTTCGGATCGAGCCCAAAACGTGGGCAACATAATAATATGGTGGGAGGAGTCATTTGGTGAGTTTTGAGTGAAATCCAATTGCTGAAACTAGGCAAGACACCAGGCACTCCATTTACAGAACGAACTTCATACGAACTTTAAGTATCCAATTTCTTTGACCTACTGATTTCGGATTGAGCCCAAAACTTGGGCAACATAATAATATGGTGGGAGGAGTCATTTAGTGAGTTTTAAGTGAAATCCAATCGCTAAAACTATGCAAGACACCAAGCACCCCACGTACAGAACGAACTTCGTACGAACTTGATGTGTACAATTTATTTGACCTATTGATTTCGGATCAAGCCCAAAACTTGAGCAAAATAGTAATCTGGTGGTAGGACTCATTTCGTGAGTTTTGAGAGAAAACCAACCGTTAAAACTAGGCAATACCCCAAGCACTCCATTTACAGAACAAACTTTCTAAGGACTTGAAGTGTCCAATTTCTATAACCTATGGATATCGGATCGAGCCCCAAACTTGGCCAACATAATAATAGGGTGGGAGGAGTCATTTGGCATGTTTCGAGTGAAATCCAACCGCTAAAACTTGGCAATACACCATGCACTCCATTTACAGAATGAACTTCGTACGAACTTAAAGTGTCCAATTTCTTTGACCTATTGGTTTCGGATCGAGCCCAAAACTTGGGCAACATAATAATATGGTGGGAGTAGTCATTTGGTGAGTTTTGAGGGAAATCCAATCGAAAACACTAGGCAATACCCCAAGCACTCCATTTACAGAACGAACTTCGTATGAACTTGAAGTATCCAATTTCTTTGACCTTTTGATTTCGGATCGAGCCCAAAACTTGAGAAACACAATAGTATGGTGGGAGGAGTCATCTGGTGAGTTTTGAGAGAAATCCAATTGCTAAAACTAGGCAAGACACCAAGCACTCCATTTTTCTTTGACCTATTGATTTCGTATCGAGCTCAAAACTTGGGCAACATAATAATATGGTGGGAGTAGTCATTTGGTGAGTTTTGATTGAAATCCAATCGCTAAAAGTAGGCAACACCCCAAGCACTCCATTTACAGAATGAACTTCGTATGAACTTGAAGTATCCAATTTCTTTGACCTATTGATTTCAAATCAAGCCCAAAACTTGGGCAACATAATAATATGGTGGGAGGAGTCGTTGGGTGTGTTTTGAGTGAAATCCAAGCACTAAAACTAGGCAACACACCAAGCACTCCATTTACAGAACGAACTTCATATGAACTTGAAGTATCCAATTTCTTTGACCTACTGATATGGTAGGAGGAGTCAGTTGGTGAGTTTTGAGGGAATTCCAATTAGTAAAACTATGCAATACACCAACCACTCCATTTATAGGACGAATTTCGTACGAACTTGAAGTGGCCGATTTCTTTGTCCAATCGATATCGGATCGAGCCCAAAACTTTGACAACATCATAATATGGTGGGAGGAGTCATTTGTTGAGTTATGAGTAAAATCCAATTGCTAAAACTATGCAATACACCAACCACTCCATTTACTGAACGAATTTCGTACGAACTTGAAGTGTCCAATTTCTTTGACCTATTGATTTCGGATCGAGCCCAAAACTTGGGCAACATAATAATATGGTGGGAGGAGTCATTTGGTGAGTTTTGAGTGAAATCCAATCGGTAAAACTATGCAATACACCAACCACTCCATTTACTGAACGAACTTCGTACGAATTTGAAGTGTCCAATTTCTATGGCTTGCATGATTTCCTATTTCAAATATCTTAACGAGTCCTTCGTGTTAAATTTATACCTTAACCGTTTACATTGCATCTTAGGATATATGACCACTGCTGTAACAAGAGTGTATCATATTTCAGGAAACTTGGCTTAGGTGCTGTAACAAGATTTAGGTACAGAAATTGTCATGAAAGATTCGAAAGGATTGGTTAAGTGCATCAAGGCTTGAGTGAGATTGTTGGTGGTGGATTCCAAAACCCTAGTGTTCATCATCATTCTTAATACCCTCTCTAAAGTTGAAACCCCTTAAGTTTGCATTTCAATGTGTACGCACTTTTACATTATGCACTTCCATTTAGGTTTGTTCAACTATAACTGTAAGCCCTCTTTTTGTGTGTGTGCGTTTTGAGGGGAATTTTGGCTTGCTGCCTAATTCCGACCAGTTGTGCAATTAGCAAACAAGGAGATGGCATTGGCATCTCCGTTTCCGATTACTACACTCCTGTTTGGCGATTCCAGTATTGTGGCGATTCCAGTATTGTGTTGTTTTGCTTTTGTTCTTTGTTAGATTTGATTTGTTAGATTTGAATTATGAACTAATTTGAAGAAAGTTAACCAGTCCCTGAGGGAACAACCCTGTATTTACATTCAATATACCACAACAACTTCATGCACTTGCGATAATAAAATTTCCAGAATTTATCTACTTAGGTTGTTCTAGAAATGAAACGACAAGTTTATGGCGCCATTGCCGGGTATTGAATTTTAACTTGATTCTAATTATGGTTCCTTCTTCAAAAATAATTAAGTTTCGTTTATAATTTGGTTCAGAATTTTTTTTCTTTCTTTCATATAGGTACTTTGGTTTATGTCAGTTTCAGATTCGGAAGTTGAGAAACACTTAAGTGACCGACCATACCAAGAATCTCTTGCTAAACAACTTAAGGCCGTTTCATTTCAAGTCAAAGAAAACCTTCGACAATGGCGGTTGTTGATCCCGATACCAAAGCCTTGAAGGAATTCTCTATTCCTCAAGCCACCAACTCAACGTCATGCATTGTACTTCCTGACACAACTGATAAGCTCAGACCATCCACCATCCACCTCTTGCCATCCTTTCATGGAATGCCAAACAATGATCCCTATTTGCACCTCAAAGATTTCTTGGAGATTTGCTCAAAATTAAGACTTGCAGGCGTGTGGGATGAATCTATCCATTTGAGCCTCTTTCCATTTTCTCTCAAGGATAAGGCAAAGCAATGGCTTCACTCCCTAACTGCTGGTTCAATTACTTCATGGGAAGGACTTAATCAAAAGTACCTTGCGAAGTTCTTCCCTATTCAGAAAACGCAAACCATAAGGAGGTAGGTCATGACTTTCAAAGAACAACAAGGAGAAGCATTCTTTGAAGTGTGGGAGCGTTTCAAAGATCTAGACAATGGGACTACATAAGAGGAGACAAAGGAGCAGCAAAGAAAGCTGGAATTTTTGAAATTAATGCTACAGCAAGTGTTGGTGCTCAAGTTTCGAAATTAGAGAAGAAGCTTGACATGGTACTTGAAGGAATGGGTAAACAAATGACCCAAGCTTGTGTCATATATGCTAGCCCTCAACATGTTTCTCATGAGTGTCCTTCAAGTGGTTCGTTCCCTAAATATTTCCAAGAGCAAGCTTAGCAAGTTAACACCTTCCAAAGGCCAAGAAATGACCTCTACTCCAATACCTACAATCCGGGATGGAGAAATCATCCTAACTTCTCTTGGTCAAATACTCAAAATTCTGGAACATCTCAACCTCAACAAGGGCAATACCAAGCTCCTATGCAAGCTCCAATCAATTAACCAAAGAAGCCTTTATTGGAAGATATATTGGCTCAGTTCATGCAGCCCACTTTTCAACAAAATCAGCAAAGCCAAAACATACAACAAAGTTTGCAATAAGCAACACTATACCAAGGCGGTGAGAAAACTTGAAGTTCAAATGGGACAGCTTGCTAGTGCTTGGAGTGAGAGAGAAAAGGGAAAATTTCCCAGCCAACCAGAAATCAATCCAAAGAACCAGGAGCTCATCAAGGGTATCACAACCTTGAGGAGTGGAAGAGCGACAAATAACAAGGTGGGGATTCAAGAATCTGTTGAGAAGGAAAAAGAAGAACCCAAGGCTTTGGAGGACAAATCCAACGAAGAAGATGAACCAAGACCCTATTTGATCCAAAAATTAAGGATGTGGTCTATGTTCCTCTACTTCCATTCCCACACTGTGCAAGGATATCCAAGAAAGGGAAACAAACTGGTGATATTATGGAGATGTTCAAGAAAGTGCAAATCAACATACCTCTCCTTGATGCTATCCAGCAAGTCCCTTCATATGCCAAGTTTCTCAAAGACCTCTGCACCAACAAGAGAAGGTTTGAAGATCATGAAAAGGTGATGTTATCTGAAGAAGTTAGTGTTGTAATTCAAAGAAAGCCCACCAAAGCTCAAAGATCCTGGAAGTTTCACGCTCTCTTGCATTGTTGGAAGCCACAAGTTCGAAAAAGCTTTTCTTGATTTGGGAGCAAGTGTGAATCTCATGCCACTACTACAAAAAGGGCAAAAAACGACCAGTAAACAACGACGGTAGATCAAAAAACCGTCGTTGTTTTTTAAAAGACGACGGTAATAGAAACCCGTTGTAGAAACATACTTTAAACACCTAAAAACCGGGTACACGTAAAGATATTTTTAAACCACGACGCACCAAATTAAAAAAGCGTCGTCTTATTACAAAGGTATTTTTCAGAGTTAAAATCTGAACCTAAAAACAACTACTGCATCTATGAAATCACCGCCGTAGAAAGTAAAGACGACGATATAAAAATAAGATGCCGTGTTAACTGATTAATAAACACGACCCAATTTTCTTAGTCAGCGACGCACAAATTCAAAGAAATCTACGACGGTTAATTACAAAAAAATTCGCTGATTTAAATTAAGTTACAACGACTGTAAATATAAATTTATCGACTTTTTAATTATACTATACTACGACGGTATCCATAACTCTACCGTCCGCATAATTGTACTAACCACGACGGTTTGTTAAATTAACGACGTACA
>NW_018921601.1:256442-272510 GCF_002207925.1 Prunus avium | reverse complement strand
AATCCCAAGTAAAACTGGGAAATGGAACACTGGTGGAGACAAAAGGAAAAGGTACAATCTCTATCCAAACTAATAAAGGAATTAAATATATTAAAGATGTTCTACTAGTACCTAGCCTGGAGCATAATCTATTAAGTGTTGGACAAATGATTGAAAAAGGCTTGCCAAACACATTCTGGGAAAAAGCTGTATATACAGCAGCATACTTACTAAATAGATGCCCAACAAAAGCTTTACAAAATAAGACTCCTATTGAGGCTTGGAGTAATATAAAGCCACCAACAAAGCATCTTAAAGTATTTGGATGCATTTGCTATGTGCACATTCCTATGGAGAAAAGACACAAGCTAGAAGAAAAATATAAAGTTGGTATATTCATGAGATACAATTCCCAATCTAAAGGCTATCGAGTCTACAATCCCAGAACTAAGAAGTTCATGACAAGCCGAGATGTTAAGTTCGATGAATCGGCGTCATGGAACTGGGAGGAAGAAAAAAGTGAAAGGAAAAGTGTTACTATAACACAATCGTGCAGAGAGTAAACTAAAGAAACTCTAGGTACGACTCCACCACCTACAACTCCTCCATGTATACAACATGAAGGCTCTCCAGAACCAAAACAAAGAACTAGATCACTCCAAGATATATATGAAACTTGCAACTTCATAACTATAGAACCAGAAAGTTTTGAAGTTGCAGTAAAAGAAGAAATCTGGAGAAAAGCTATGGAAGAAGAAATCAAAACAATTGAGTAAAACAAAATGTGGGAACTCGTTGATCACCCACAAGATAAAGAGATCGTTGGGGTTAAATGGGTCTATAAGACCAAATTTAATCCTAATGGGTCAATACAAAATCATAAGGCAATGCTAATAGCTTAAGGCTAATAGCAGCAGCCAGGCATAGACTACAACGAGACCTTCGCACCAGTTGCAAGACTTGACACTATAAGAGCATTGGTAGCAACTCAAAAGAAATGGAGAATTCATCAACTAGACGTAAAGTCTGCATTTCTAAATGGAGAGCTCGAAGAAGAAATATATATGTGGAGCGACCACAAGGATTTATTGAGCAAGGAGGAGAAGATAAAGCACTCATGCTAAAGAAAGCCTTGTACGGACTCAAGCAAGCGCCACAAGCATGGAACAACGGCATAGACAAGTACTTCATCAACGTAGGCTTCAAGAGGAGCAAAAGCGAGCCTACTCTCTACACCAAAACTCAAGGTAACTCCGATATCTTGATCATCTCTCTGTATGTGGATGACCTCATCTACATTGGAAACAATGAAGAAATAATTCAAGAGTTCAAAAAAGATATGATGAAAACATTTGAGATAAGTGACCTTGGGTTGATGCACTACTTTTTGGGCATTGAAATAAACCAAGAAGAAGATGAAATCTTCATATGCCAAAAAAAGTACACTAAGAATCTTTTTAAAAAATTCAAGATGTACAGGTGCAAGACTGTGGCTACTCCACTTATCACCAATGAGAAATTAAGAAAGGAAGATGGATCAAGTAAAGTTGATGAATTAGTTTATAGAAGTCTCATTGGGAGCTTACTATACTTAACAACAACAAGACCCGACATCATGTACGCGACAAGCTTACTATCAAGATTTATGCAAAATCCAAGCCAAATACACCATGGAGCAGCAAAGAGAATATTAAGATACTTGCAAGGCACAATTGACTATGGCAAATGGTATAAGTCCAGTATAGATCGAAGATTATTTGGCTACATAGACAGTGATTGGGCTGGATCAGTGAATGACATGAAAAGCACATCAGGCTATGCATTTACAATTAGGTTTGGTATATTTTCTTAGTCATTAAGAAAACAATATATGTGGCACCATCATCACTAGAAGCCGAGTACTTAGCAACAGCCAATTCAGTATGCCAAGCTATTTGGCTCAAAATAATATTTGAGGATATGGGAGAGTGCCATACAGAAGCTACTGAAATACTTTGCGACAACAAGTTTGCTATAACAATGGAAAAGAATAAGTGTTCCACTGCAGGACAAAGCATATCGCAATCAAGCATCACTTCTTACTAGAAGTCTCAGCAAACAAAGAAGTTGAGCTCAAGTACTGCAAGACAGAGAAGCAAATCGCAGACATCTTCACTAAGGCACTTCCAAGACCAAGATTCGAAATGCTACAAAACATGCTCGGAATCACACAAACGTGCATTAAGGAGGAGTGTTAAACATTAATGCACATTTGGTGGAGATTTTTACAAGCTAGCAAAATTTTCTAGAATAATTTAGAATGCAAAGTAGGTGGATGAATTCCCCAAATACTAGTCACTAACTTAATTGAAGCTAGTAGAAAGTTCTAGTTCTAGCTACAATATGTAGCTGGAAATGGCTTAGATAAAGTCGGTTACTGTACAAACCGACTTAACTGAGCAAAAAGCCAACTTAGATAGTCGACTAGGATCTCTATAAATAAGACTACAGCCTACTCAAAGTAATCAAGCTAAAAGCTGAAAAAACTACCAGCTGTCCTATATTCCGCTAAGTCCTATATCTAAGCTTTGTACTTTTTCTCTTTCATTCAAATAAAATTACTTTGTTACTCTTTCAAAAGTTTTCTATTCATAGTCAAGCTATTGTCCTAAACACTAAACCAATCATTTCCTAAACCTCTTCTCCCATAAATTAACAGAAGATAAAGCACTCAAGCTAAAGAAAGCCTTGTATGGACTCAAGCAAGTGCCACGAGCATGGAACAGCCGCATAGACAAGTACTTCATCAACTCAAGCTTCAGGAGGAGCAAAAGCGAGCCTACTCTCTTCATCAATGCAGGTCACGCATCTCAAATGTTTTCATCATATCTTTTTTGAACTCTTGAATTAATTCTTCATTGTTTCCAGTGTAGATGAGGTCATCCACATACAGAGAGATTTTTTTTCTTTTTGATGATGATTTTTTTTTTTTCTTAAGTACAAGCGATTGGGGGTTTCGAATCTCTGCCCACATGGGTGGAGGTGGAAGAGCTTAACCCACTGAGCTATACGCCACTGGCTACCCTGCTATTGATTTTAATAGGGGATTTTGGGAAAAATAGAGGTACTACTCATCTTCCTGGAAATTTTGTGTTAATTAACTACTTCTCTATAGTTATTAGGTTATTTACCAAAAGTCTTGCTGATAAAAAAGTCTGATGTGCAGACTGCAAATTTGGCTAGGAGAAAACTAACATACTTTGGAACAATTAATCAAGTTACTGAGACATGTTATTTATTTATAACTGTTAGAATTTAGGAGGTGTGTGATGTGTGTTGCTCTGTTACCGCTGTTAGTTTATGGGAGAAGAGGTTTAGGAAATGGTTGGTTTAGTGTTTAGGACAATAGCTTGACTATGAATAGAAAACTTTTGAAAGAGTAACAAAGTAATTTTATTTGAATGAAGGTGAAAAAGTACAAAGCTTAGATATAGGACTTGGTGGAATATAGGACAGCATCTAGTTTTTTCAGCTTTTATAGCTTGATTACTTTGAGTAGGCTGTAGTCTTATTTATAGAGATCCTAGCCGGCTATCTAAGTTGGCTTTTTGCTTAGTTAAATCGGTATGTACAGTTACCGACTTTATCTAAGCCATTTCCAGCCACATATTGTAGCTAGAACTAGAACTTTCTACTAGCTTCAATTAAGTTAGTGACTAGTGTTTAGGGAATACATCCACCGATCTTGCATTCTAAATTATTCTAGGAAATTCTGCTACCTTGTAAAAATCTCCACCAAATGTGCATTAATGTTTAACAATAACATACTGCAACGTGCTAATGATTTTTGTCTCTCTTTAATCATACTTATTCAGTCAGTTCTCAACTGTTGATCATTTACTTCAAACAATCGACTCTAAGCTTTAATGCAGGTTTGAGGGAGTTATCGCAACAATATCATGGGATCTAAACATAATTCTTCAGGAAACAGCACGTTATCTATATTTGTTGCTATTGCTCTGTGTTGTTTCTTTTAATATAAGCAATATTGGGGGAGCGGGGTTTTTCTCAAGTACATTGTCAATGTGCCACGGGGTTCGAACATGAGACCACTAGTCTGCAAGTCAAGGCCTTTATCACTAGGCTAGAACCCGTTAGCACTCTGTGTTGTTTCTTCTACCTTCTTGGAGCACATGGCAAAAGAGTGGTTTTGGAAAAGGAGATGGCATAGCATTTCCAGTAACCGAGCAGAAGACAGATTGCAGTGTGTTTACTGATTTGAACTTTGAACTCTACCACAGCCAAAGAGTTCAAGCCTTGTGATGTTAAGTATGCTGATAATTTTGCATTCCTATACTTGAATTTAGATAACCCATTTGGGGGGTCTTTTTCGTTTCTGTTTCGGTGAGTATATGTGGTTGAGCCATGCTGCTTCTCATGTATTTGTTTGTCACTTTCATCCTTCATATTTCATTAATCAATTCACTTGACATTTATAGGCACCCGTGGGCCAAAAGAAAAGACACCTTGAACTTTATTAAGTAGAAAAGTATGACTTGGTTATAAACATCAATTAATTAGTTTCTTAATAAGAATTACCCCTGCATCCGAGGATCCTTTGTTCGAATCCCCCTCTCTCAATTTCTTTCGTATTGAACACAAAAGAAATTAATTCTGAGTAAATATAAACTGATAACTTTTTCTAACGGATGGATAAAACTTACAAGAAGTTTTGAAAAAACAGGTGGTGGGAAAGTGGCAGCAAGGTGACTGTCGGCAATGGTTTATGATAGGGCAGATGGTCCAACTGCCAACGCTCTAATAATTATTATTCTACAGAAAAAAGAAAAAAAATATTATTGTATGGGACTCGATGCCTATCACCATGACTCTAACGGCTTGATCTTGGATTCTTGGTCCTACCTTATTATGGCATATACATATATAGTGAGATTTTACTTTGCTTGAGGTGAAGTCTCCCTTTTTGTTTTCTTTTATGTGAAATTTATTGTAATGGGAATCTGATTTTGTGGTAACAAAAGTGCTTGTATATTTTTTATCCATAATTTGTTGGGATTACTAAGAAATGTTACAGTCTAATAAAGAAAAATGTGAATTTACCACACCAACTTTGAGATATCAATTCTTATTTGCTCTAAATAAATAAGGTTTAGAATTGATCCAAAATGAAATCAAATAAACTACTACCATATTAGTCGGTGTCCAAAAATTATAAATTGGTATCTCTTTTTTAATATATACAAACGATACTAGGAGATGACGAAATTGAAACACAAAATTTAATGTGCAAGAATAACTGCTTTTAACTAATTAAACTTACAAAAAATTAGCAATAATTTGACGTGACATCTCTAATGAATCCAATAATCCTAGTTGGCTAGTTGCTCCTCTGCCACCACAGAAAGTAAGGAATGGACTCAAAACCTTAGAAAAAAATCAGTTGACCTTTGAATTAAGGGGATCGAGCTCAAATTGGAAAAGTCTTGGCCCAATCCTATAATATTCATAGCTATTTAATTGAGTCTATAAGAAAAAAGAGAAGCAAGAAAAGCCAAAGGGCCAAAGCCAATTTGGTGGGGCCAATGGGTTCCCACCACAGTGGTGGTGGATTCCCCCTTCCCCCGTGGCACCCAGGATCGAACCCCAGTGGGGTTTCTTTCCTCCAATGTAACCAAAAAAAACTAGCTTGATTAAGTCCTTAAATTCTTCAAGACATTGGCAAGATTCCTTTAAAAAGTTGTACTTTATATATATATTATGAACAATTGCTAGGCTTTCTCGCATATCTGTATGACAATCCCACGTGCATGCCCAACACTATGAGTAGAAGAATATATGCACTTTATTCACTTTTGCTCTGAAAAACATATTTGATATGTTCACCCAAATTTAAATGAGCTTAGAAAACTAAGGAATTTGTAATCACTTGGTGATTAAGTATTTACATGTTGGATTCTCCACCCTTCGTATAAATTCAGGGACCATTGCGGTTAAAAACTCATTTAAATATTTTTATATTAAATTCTATAGTATGTATGTTAGGAAAAAGAATAAACAAACAATGGTGACGCTTCTTCTTTCTGGTGGATGTGACAAATTAAAATTAGGATTTCAACACAAAAAATGCAGTTCAATTATCTGTTGCTTGTTAATTAATTCCATAAAAAAAACAGGTTGAAAATTTAAGGACATTTTAAAATAACACGTAATAATCTGTTGAATTAAATTAGTCTGAATAGTAAGGGCTATCAAATAAGTAGATGATCACATTATTTTCGTATAAAAACATTGAAATAATAATAATGATAATTAGTTGATTAATCGAGTTTGAATTTAACTTATTGTTTGCATTTTCGATTTACCTAATTGTTTCCACGGATGGTCTGCAGTAGCGCTAAGTTGGTAGTGATGTCAAAACATATATTCAATAATTTATATTTTTAAAGAAACAAAATATGATTTTAATGTATATTGTTAGGGAATGTGGAGAGGTCACATCATAAAATTGGAATACATCTGATTGATTTTTCTTCGACTTATGTGTGTATTAGTTTCTTTTGTTTTGCATATTATTTTTCACATGTAATATGTAAGAGAAAAACATTTGACTAGTAATGGTATTCATGTTATTTTTGAACGTTCAAGTCAAAATACTATGAGCTCGAATGTAGATGTAAGTATTTTTAGCCACTTGAGTTACAAGTAAGGGCAGAAATCACCCTTAGACTAGAGTGGGCTTAAGCCCAATCCAAATAATTAGATAAACAAGAATTTATGGTGTGTTTACTAATCAGGAATTAAATTCCACCTATGGAGGATTCCTGCGTTTACTTCACATCAAGGAATTGAAAACTAAGTAGGGCGCACACAAAATTAGGAATTGAATTCCTGATTTTGGAGGAATTCAATTCTTGGGTGGGAGATGGTATTTTAATACCTGGAGAATTAACTCATTAGGAATTCATCTTTTTTACCCATTATATTCTCACACAATTTTCAAAATTCCAAATATGTCATCTACTTTAACCCAACAACGAGGATATTTTAGTAATTAGTACCACTCCTATCCCAATTCCATATGGTTTAGTAAACAACTTCAATAGTAATATGGAATCTAACTCCCTTCAATCCATATGGTTTAGTAAACAACTTCATTAGGAATCCAAAATCTAATTATCTTCAATCCAATTCATCCGCAATTCAATTCCTTCTAATCCAATTACGGATTAGTAAACATGTCATTAGTGTTACTTTCAGAAAATTTAGTATATTTAGTGAAAATTAGCTCACCTCATTCCAATCCTAGCATCTACTTAAACCGAAAACGGAACATTTATATCTCACCCGTATGAAAGTTTTTGGTTCCACCCTGACTAAAAGTCGCATGGTAATTTATATAGATGCCTCTTTTGTGTAGTTTTATTTTGGGATTAGAATTGTCCTCGGAAGGGCTACAGCTCATTGCATGCTCCAGAGAGTAGCGCATCATTGCTCTGTCGGCGGATAGCTCAAGTTCAACCAAGTGAGTTTCCAAAGCTGAGTCGAAGACCAAAGTCATCAAATTTCTACATTGCCTTCACCACCTCTCACTCTCTTCTTATATACTCTCTCTCTGCTCTACATAAATTCTCTCCCACTCACTCACTCACTGTGATTTCACTCTCTCTTTCTCTCACTAGTCACTGGCACTGTGGGGGAAGTGGAGGGAGTGAGAACTTCAAATACCATATACCCACTGGAGGGCTCATCTCTCTAAAGCTTTCACACCATTCTCTCCCATTTTCAGGTTAGCTATTTGATCCCGGTTTTCACCTCTTACTATTTCCTCTTTATGCATTGTTCTTCTTTGCTTAATTTTAATGTCATTTTTTGGTTTTTTGTTTTCTTCCCACTGTATAATAGCACAAGATCTGTGCTTGCACTTGCCTTTTCTTTTATGGGCTGTATGGAAAAAGAGTGTGATCTTGTTTTTGTTTTTGGCTTAAAAGGTTTAAGATTTAGTTATAAATTTCATTGTTTGTACATCTTGGCTTCAGATCAAGGGATTGAACATTTTAGGATCCAACTGGGCAGCTTGATATAAGGCAATGGATGATTTATAACTTTCTATTTTGGACTGGAGGTGGTAATTCTTGATCCCCAACTGAGAAAGAAAATGAAAAGAGCTACAGATTAGTAAAAATGTAACGTTTGCCTACCGGTGATGTTAATCCTTAATTTAATCCCATCCCATATTTTGGAATAGCAATGACAATGGATATACCGGAAAGTCTCTAAGTTTAATTTAATCCACTCCTTCATTAGTTCATTTAATCCTGCTGTGATTGTAAACTCACTCTCTCTTCAACAAATCTAGTTGCTGCTTATTGCTTAAAGTCCTTAACCATAAATGTATGCGTAGTTCATAGCCTCTAGAAACTTACCGTATCCGGGAATCCGTCATGTTTCTCATGTCTCAATCTTGAAACGGTGATGCCATCTGGATTTATTTTATTGTCTTCCTGGAAATTTTGTGTCAATTAGTTACTTCTCGGTACTGATCTGATGATATTTTACCCTCCGTTTGGATGAAGGAATTGAAAATGACATAGAACTATAAAATGACGGAATTTAGATTTCTATCATTTTAATTTCTGGCAAATGAAGATTTCAGTGTTTGGATTTATGTATGTCGAATTTTGTAAATGACACTATGGAAATTGTGAAATGACGCCTATTTTGGTGGAAATTAAACTTGGGAATTTGATGCCCCAATTTCCACGATTTTTTCCGCACGTCATTTAATAAATTCCGCACTTAAGTTGCCAAACAAGGGAATTGTCAATTTCTCCTCTTAAATTCCTGACTTTTAGCTAAATTTAGAGTTATTTTCCCTCATCCAAACGGAGGGCGAATTTGTATTTTCAACATTGGCTGAAAGTAGAATGAGTGCAAAATCCTCTGTAGGTAGGTTATTTACCAAAAGTCGAGCTGATTAAAAGTCTGATGTATATCAGACTGCAAATTTGGCTAGGAGAAATTAACCACACTTTGGAACAATTAATCAAGTTATTGAGATATGTTATTTATTTATAACAGACTGCAACGTGCTAATGATTTTTTTTTCTTTAAGCATACTTATTCTGTCAGTTCTAAACTATTGACCATTTACTTCAAATAATCAACTCTAAGTTTTCTATTATTAGTGCAGGGTTGAGGGAGTTAATTGCAACAATATCATGAAATCTAAGCATAATTCTTCAGGAAACAGAACAAGAAGCACGATAACTATATTCGTTGTTATTGCTCTGTGTTGTTTCTTCTACCTTCTTGGAGCATGGCAAAAGAGTGGTTTTGGAAAAGGAGATAGCATAGCATTTCCAGTAACCAAGCAGACAGATTGCAGCAATGTCTTTAGTACTGATTTGAACTTTGAAACACATCACAATATTGAGGAGATAGTTGAACCCTCTGAACCTAAAGCCAAAGAGTTCAAGCCTTGTGATGTTAAGTATGCTGATTATACTCCTTGTCAAGAGCAAGACCGAGCAATGAAATTCCCCAGGGAAAATATGATATACAGGGAAAGGCATTGTCCACCAGAAGAGGAAAAATTGCATTGTCTTATTCCAGCACGGAAAGGATATATGACTCCTTTCCCCTGGCCTAAAGGCCGTGACTATGTCCACTATGCCAACGTCCCTTATAAAAGCCTGACAGTTGAGAAAGCTGTTCAGAACTGGGTGCAGTTTCAGGGAAATGTTTTCAAATTTCCAGGTGGAGGAACAATGTTCCCCCAAGGCGCTGATGCATATATTAACGAACTTGCATCAGTTATTCCGATTTCAGATGGCTCTGTCAGGACAGCATTGGATACTGGTTGTGGTGTATGTTGGTTTTCTTAACTATGCTTGTGTTTTTATTTTTGCATTTGCATGTGTACATTCATTGCTTCACATTGCCATTCTGTCATCTGCATTTAATTTGAGCGTCTTAACTTCCTGTAGTCAATCCAAGACTATGAGTACAACAATGGCTTTTCAGTCTCCAGAGAATGTTAGGTAGATTTGCTTGTGGGTATAGTGAATGCAAATGCACATTCAATGATACTGTGTTATATATATGTAGCTAAATCATGTATGTATGTGAGCAGTGAGCTATCCTAGTATACATGTTCACATAGAGTCAGTTCTTTCGTTCATATGTGGTTCTTTACTAATGAGACCAACCATGATACAGGTTGCAAGTTGGGGTGCATACTTGCTAAAGAGAAATGTATTAGCCATGTCCTTTGCACCACGGGATAATCATGAAGCACAAGTGCAGTTTGCATTGGAGCGAGGTGTACCTGCTGTTATCGGTGTGCTTGGATCAATTCGTCTTCCATACCCATCTAGGGCCTTTGATATGGCTCAGTGCTCTCGGTGTTTAATTCCATGGACTGCAAATGGTAAGATCTCGTTGTAACCAGCATTAAGCTTGAGTAATCACATTTGATTTCCTTAGTTTCTGTATTTTATATTAAAATAGAGTTGAATTAGTGAACTCTTAAGTTGAATACAGATAGTAGAAAAACATATCTATATCTATTTCCATACTCAGATCATATGGTCAAATTAATTGTCACGATCTTGCCTCGACTCTCAAGGTTGACCACTGAAATAAGCTTAGAGTCGTTTGGTAAACATTTATACTTGATTTCCATTGGTATAAATGATTACTGATTTGCACACTTTCATTTTGAAGACTATTTTTCTATGTAACTTCACGTTTTCTATGAGAATTTATGCCAAAAAGTGTAAATAAGTCTTACAAGGGTGATAAATTGTCTGCAAGTCTTACATATCTGGCAATTAATTTAGTTACCAACCCTGCTAAAATTTTATTTTCCCAAGTTTTCTTTTGGTTGATATTGACTTCCTCAATCCATCCTCATCTGTTGACTTCTATATAAAAGAGGGCTTCTGATTGTAGTCCCATCTTTTAACTTTGTTTTCCATGTTTCGACATTCAAGAATAGTTTATTTACTGAATATCTCTGCAAGTGCTGGAAGTTAAATGATTCACTTGTGAACGGCTGTGTGTAGATGGGATGTACCTAAAAGAAGTTGATCGGGTCCTTAGACCTGGTGGATATTGGATCTTGTCTGGACCTCCAATTAATTGGAAGACATACTACAAAACATGGAAGCGGTCTAAGGAGGATGTCCAGGCAGAGCAAAGACAGATTGAAGCACTAGCTGAAAGTCTTTGCTGGGAGAAAAAGTATGAGAAAGGAGATATGGCTATTTGGAAGAAAAAATTTAATACAAAATCCTGCAAAAGCAAGTCTGTCAATGTATGCCAGACAGAGGATGCTGATGATGTCTGGTGAGTTCCAGGAACTGTGCTGAGGAGCCTTGTTTATTGTTCTTAAATATTCACTAATCATTTTTAAAGATAATCTCATGGTCTGGATAAAGTCGCCCTGCCTCTAACTTGAGGTTTGGTAGATTTTCCGGAAGTGAGACATACTCAGTTAGGGGAAAGAAGCGCAGGACTTTGCAGCAGGTGACAGGTGACAGGATAATGCAAGGAAACCCTTTTTGAAAACCTCAAATTATATAATATGAAGTAGCTGTTGCTGGATTTCCCTGTCAATATTTCTCAAAACAAGAAGTAATCTAAGAGAAAAAAAATGTAGTGAATTGGTTACTGACTATGGTTTCAACCAGCAAATCAGTCCACTTATCTAGGAAATTGTTAAACATAACATAAGTTTTACAGACAGACATGGTAGTCGAATTGGCATGTTGCACATATTCCACATTCCCACCCCTCTGTAAACGTGATGTGCTGGTTGCATGCCTCCAGTTTGTGAAAAGTTTTTCAGTTAGTGTCTTTGTACCTCTTGCATCACTCATTACTTTATGTTTGTAGACTGGAATTTTCTTGTGCCCTGTCCTTCTGTAGTTATTATGTTGTTCTAGACAATAATTCTGTTTTATTTGGGAACACAAGGTAATTAAGCCCCTACCTCCCATTGTGTTCTTGCACACACTTTGGTTAGAAGAAAATCTTGTGCTTATGAATTTTATGTTAGTCAATGCTATGGAGTCTTAAGAAGATATAAATCTCTCGACACTAGAAGTTGGACGGGTTTTTATTGTTTGAGTTGGTCCCCTAGTTCAGAATTACCTAAAATGCATTGATATAAGTAGAATGATTGTATAACTTTAGATTCCATTTATTAGAGTAACACTTTCTCTTTTCTACTTCGCTTTTATGTTATTTTCCGTCCTTTGTCATTCTATGATTGTAGTAATTGCAAAGATTAGCTTCATTTCCTACAAGTGTTGTAATTATACAAGGCGGGTTCCCTTAGATCAGTGATGAAGTTTCAGTCTATTTCTATCTTGCTTGCTCAAGTTCATTTGGCCGTCCTTTTTTCTTCTTGTTTTCTCCATACATGCATGTCCTATTCAATTCTGATAAGGGAATTTTTGAAAGGATGTATTCCAGTTCTAGAGTTAGATTGTTACAGCAATCATAATTCTTAGTTTTATGTGGTATGTTTCAGGTACAAGAAAATGGACACATGCGTAACCCCCTCTCCTGAGGTAACCAAGGCAAATGAAGTAGCAGTTGGGGCGTTGAAGTTTCCTGCGAGGCTTTATGCAGTCCCTCCTCGAATAGCTAATGGTTTAGTTGACGGAGTTACTACTGAATCTTACCAAGAGGATAATAAACTTTGGAAAAAGCATGTAAATACTTACAAAAGAATCAACAACTTGATTGGCACTACCAGATATCGAAATGTCATGGATATGAATGCAGGCCTTGGAGGATTTGCAGCAGCCCTTGAATCACAAAAATCTTGGGTTATGAATGTTGTGCCTACAATTGCAAAGAACACATTAGGTGTTATTTATGAGAGGGGTCTCATTGGCATTTATCATGACTGGTATGCCCCTCTCTCTCTCTCTCACACACACACACAAATTTGCCTTGTTGGAAGTGTATCAGTTTCCTCCAGGTCTTGTTAACCTTTATGTTTTTTGATGATTTATTATTATTATTTTTTAACTTGACTTTTCCGTCTTCAACATCTGGAACAAGATTGGAATTTAAATGTTTACAAAAGGAAAAATAGATTAAAAGGGGTTTGTTTTCCTGCAAAGCAAAGACTGTCAGTTTCTTCTCAATTAAGATTTGCAATAGTAAGATCTAAGTAGGATGCTTGGTAGTTACTAATTCCATGTCATAACCAAAAAGGTAAATCTTCTTTCAGGTGTGAAGGCTTCTCCACGTACCCAAGGTCGTATGACCTTATTCATGCTAGTGGGGTGTTCAGCTTGTACAAGAATGAGTAAGCCTCATCATCTTCTTCCTGTGTACCTGTGTACCATAAATCATGCTTAGTGTTTGGATCTATGATTTAGCAATCAAATCACGTGATACAATATTTTGCCATGAACCTTCATATTTAAGACTTAATTCATATATGTATGCAATTTTACTTTTAGCAGGCTAACAGCAAAATGTAAGAATATTTGATTCACTAAACCCAAAAACTCTTATGTAACAATTGTTTTCTCTAGGGCCGATTAAATAGTGGTGGATTTTTAGGGATAAAGTGGAAATTAACATAATAATTTATACGAAAAGACTGAGCTTCCTGTATGACTAAAGGTTTTGTTCATGCATAATTCTATCTCTATTGTTAGCATAACAAAGTCACTATTATTTTTCCACTAAAAAATTTTCAAGTCACGATATTCTGCATGATTCTAACAGAACAACTAATTTTGATTAGCTGCAGTTTCCATATAAGGTTCAACATTGTTACATGAAACGTTTAACAACCTCCGGAGTGCTGATTGATTATTTAAATGGATTAAGCAGGTGCAATCTGGAAGACATCCTTCTGGAGATGGACCGCATCTTGCGGCCTGAAGGTGCCGTCATCTTCAGGGATGAAGTTGATGTCCTGAACAAGGTTAGGAAGATCGTCGGGGGCATGAGATGGGATGCCAAAATTGTGGATCATGAGGACGGCCCCCTTGTGCCGGAGAAGGTATTGGTTGTCGTTAAACAGTACTGGGTTGCCGGCAGTGGAAACAGCACATCCAATGATCAGTAAACCAGGAGTGATCATTTGGCTGTGAATAAACCGAATATTGCGCCACGGTGATGAAATTGCTCTATAGTTGGGGAACCAAAGTGTTCTGATCCTTGGGGATGATGAGTTGTGTGTAATTTTAATTTATAGAACATTTATTTACTTTCTAATTCGCTTGATTTCACGGGGGAATAGGATTATAGGGATGTTGAATAATTAGTTCAAGAATGTCACAATGCAACAGAATTAATTTATAAAGATATTTCTCAGTTCTCTTCCTGACCAAAGTAAACTATGCAGTTTTCTATCTAAAGATCAAAGTTGATGTACTTTGTTTGAAGATCTAGCAAAGTCTTGTTGAAATGTAAATTCTTAACTGGTTTTAGTTTTATATTTGTCCAGGTGTAATTGTTTGATTGGCTGAGTCTTGCATGACTTAGATTAGGACAAGTGTCCAGCTTACATTGCTGGATCAATTTGTAAGGCTGAGATCACATTCTCAGCATTGTAAAAGGAATGTTTCCGGTAGAAATTAATGCACTGTGCTCTGCCATGTATTGAGCATAGCAACGAACTTTCAGAATCTCTCCTTCTGCATTTGCTTTGTGTGAGCTGATGCATTCTCTGTGAGAAGCTCAGATTCAAAATCTCAACATGGTATCAAGAGCCTAGGTTCGACTCTGTATCTGGGCGTTGTGAAATTGAATCAGAATCGAGGTCATCCAACGTTGAGAACCTCTATCGCGTGAAGGATTCGGTCTCAGATGGCGGGATCTAGAATGAGTGAGCTACGAGCTTCCATCTTCAATGGCAGCAATTACGACTTCTGGAGAATCAAGATGTGTACGATTTTCAAATCGCACAGACTTTGGGAGATGGTGGAACAAGGTTTTGACACTCCGGTAAAGAAAGAAGGCGATCATGCTCTGAGTGCTGCTCAGAAACTCACGCTGGAGGAAAATATTGCTAAGGATGCAAAAGCATTGGGGCTGATTCAAAGTGCCGTCTCCGATGACATTTTTCCTCGAATTGCTCTGCAAGAAACTGCCAAGGATGCGTGGGAGATTTTACAGAAAGAGTTTCGAGGAGATAAGAAGGTACGATCAGTTAGATTACAAGCACTGAGACGTGATTTTGAATATATGTGTATGCAAGATGATGAATCCTTATCTGGATATATTACAACACTGCTTGAGCTTGTGAATCAAATGAAGTCCTATGGAGAGAATATTTCTGATTAGAGAATTGTGCAAAAACTACTGATTAGTTTGACGAGAGACTATGACTCAATTGCAAAAGTAATAGAGGAGACTAAGGATACAGAAACTATTGGGGTTCAAGAGGTTATAGGATCTTTGAAATCTCATGAGCAACGGCTACAAAGGCACAATGAGAAAGTGACAGAAAAGGCTTTTTCTAGCCTAAGTGTGAGCTCTAAGGAGCAGTCAAGTGTTACTCAAGAAGGAGGGTCTAAGCCAAAGAAGAACTGGAAGTCACAAAACAAGAAGAAATGGGATGGAAAATCTGGAAATTCCCATAAGAAGGAGAACCAGAATGAAGGAACCAAGAATCCTTGCAAAATCTGTGACAAACTTCATTATGGAGTTTGTTGGTTTAAAGGCAAACCGAAGTGCTATAAGTGTGAGAGGTTTGGGCATGTAGCAAAAGACTGCAGTGGCAAGGTTCTGATCGGTTCATAATTGTATATCATTTTGTACCCTTCTAGCTTATGATTTGGTTATGTTTTTGAGTTAAACTTGTGCTTTTAATCCTTTTTGTGTTTATCTTTCAGCTTTAGGTAACAGTGATGGCTTTGGATATGAAATGATGTAATCCATGTATGTTAAAGCCTGATTTGGATAAAGGGATGAAGAGCTTAAAAGACAAACTCATTTTCGCTACAGCCCCCTGCCAGTCCAGTTCCGTAGGTCATATTGCAAGCTTTGTTTCAGCAACCTACACAGCTCGGATGAGGCAGCATTCTTCATGAAAGTTGTTCCAATGGGTGT
>NW_018921601.1:213514-224895 GCF_002207925.1 Prunus avium | reverse complement strand
AAGTCAACAACGTATAGATTTTCTCACACAATGCAACACCACTATGAGGAGGCATAAAACTGAAATTCAAAATTCTTTTTTGCAATTTCCAATTAGCATCAACAAAATGAGCAGTAAGAGAAAGATAACCATCTGTGGTTATAGAAGTCCACAAATCAGATGTCAAACAAACTCTTCCAGGGATTGAACCCAAAAGTTCCTTAAGCTTACCCTTTTCTCTATTGTACATACTCAACACATCAGCCTTTGCAGTATTTCGAGATATCAATTTAATATCAGCACAAATGTAATTAAACACTTCCCTAATTCCAACATACTCAACAAATTGAAAGGGCAGATCATGCATGATAATTGCCATCACCAGTAATTCACGAAATTTATTAGGATCAAACTTGGCAGACCTTGTCATGATAGCCCCTTCAGATTTAGATATTAATAACTGGCCCAAATCGCGAGTATCAGATTTCAAACAAGAATCAAGATGACGCTTCAAATTTCCAGTACCATATTTACTATCACAGAGGTATTTATGACCACATTTCATGCACTTTGCATAAACCTTATTATTTGGATCGATAGGAAGAATTTCAAACTTAGTCCATACATGTGATGTGAGTTTACGTCTCTTACCAAACTGATTTATTTCGCTGGTACTGTTATTGTTAGCTGGATTTGATTCTTGCACATCACTTGTAGCTGCTCCACCGTTAACACTGTCACCCCCATCTTCTAAAACATTCATCTGTATAAAACATAATAAGTTTATGTTAATTAAAAAAAAACATGAGCAGATGGAGGCAATGGAACCAAGGACCAAGTACCTTGCTTAAGGAGGGCATTAAACTCGAGATCATAATCAACCAAAGCAATAGGCTCAAGATCAGAATCAACCAAAGCAATATATGGATAAGGAATAGGATAGCGAACCGATAAATTGGAGCGAAATTTGGGTTTGAGCAGTCGGTGTTGGAGCCAGAGCAAGCGCTGATGGCTATGGTTGAACGGGAAGAGGCTGGGGGGCGATGGCGGGTGCAGATGCCAGATCAGGAGCGGGTTATGGATGCTGGACTGGTGCTATCGCACCCAAAACAGGTGCTGATGTCGGGGCTGGTGGTGGTGCCAGCCAGAGCAGGCGCTAAATGGGGAGGCGATGGGTTAAGATGGCAACATGAGCTGGAGATTCCGTATGGGCTTGAGAGATGTAGATGGAGGGAGAGACGGCTGTGAGTTTTTTGGTTTTGGAATGTGATAGTCTGATAGAGAGAAATTTTACATTATATATGTGGGTTGACCTAGGGTTTTAATCGGGTTGCTGTTAGGGGTGGCAATTTCCGACTCGACCCGTTACACGACCCAAAACCAAAAAACTCACAGCCGTCTCTCCCTCCATCTACATCTCTCAAGCCCATACGGAATCTCCAGCTCATGTTGCCATCTTAACCCATCGCCTCCCCATTTAGCGCCTGCTCTGGCTGGCACCACCACCAGCCCCGACATCAGCACCTGTTTTGGGTGCGATAGCACCAGTCCAGCATCCATAACCCGCTCCTGATCTGGCATCTGCACCCGTCATCGCCCCCCAGCCTCTTCCCGTTCAACCATAGCCATCAGCGCTTGCTCTGGCTCCAACACCGGCTGCTCAAACCCAAATTTCGCTCCAATTTATCGGTTCGCTATCCTATTCCTTATCCATATATTGCTTTGGTTGATTCTGATCTTGAGCCTATTGCTTTGGTTGATTATGATCTCGAGTTTAATGCCCTCCTTAAGCAAGGTACTTGGTCCTTGGTTCCATTGCCTCCATCTGCTCATGTTTTTTTTTAATTAACATAAACTTATTATGTTTTATACAGATGAATGTTTTAGAAGATGGGGGTGACAGTGTTAACGGTGGAGCAGCTACAAGTGATGTGCAAGAATCAAATCCAGCTAACAATAACAGTACCAGCGAAATAAATCAGTTTGGTAAGAGACGTAAACTCACATCACATGTATGGACTAAGTTTGAAATTCTTCCTATCGATCCAAATAATAAGGTTTATGCAAAGTGCATGAAATGTGGTCATAAATACCTCTGTGATAGTAAATATGGTACTGGAAATTTGAAGCGTCATCTTGATTCTTGTTTGAAATCTGATACTCGCGATTTGGGCCAGTTATTAATATCTAAATCTGAAGGGGCTATCATGACAAGGTCTGCCAAGTTTGATCCTAATAAATTTCGTGAATTACTGGTGATGGCAATTATCATGCATGATCTGCCCTTTCAATTTGTTGAGTATGTTGGAATTAGGGAAGTGTTTAATTACATTTGTGCTGATATTAAATTGATATCTCGAAATACTGCAAAGGCTGATGTGTTGAGTATGTACAATAGAGAAAAGGGTAAGCTTAAGGAACTTTTGGGTTCAATCCCTGGAAGAGTTTGTTTGACATCTGATTTGTGGACTTCTATAACCATCTTACTGCTCATTTTATTGATGCTAATTGGAAATTGCAAAAAAGAATTTTGAATTTCAGTTTTATGCCTCCTCATAGTGGGTGTTGCATTGTGTGAGAAAATCTATACGTTGTTGACTTCTTGGGGGGTGGAAAAGAAACTTTTTTCTATGACTTTGGACAATTGCTGTAATATTGGATCCTAGATATAAAATGCAGTTTGTGGAATTTTGTTATAAAAGGTTGTATGGTTCAAATTCCCAAGAAATGGCCAAAGTTCGTGATATGTTGTATACACTCTTTGATTTATACATGCAAACACATTCTACGTCTGAATCAGTTGCTGGTACATCAAGTAGCTCAAATGGTGTTCATTCTCATATTGATGACATGATTTCTAAGGAATGCATGGATGTTATGAAGGTAAAAAGCTATTTATTTTGTTCATAATACATAAAATTTCAGTTTACATTTCACTATGGGCTGATATTAATAATGTTGCTATATTGTTAGGAATTTGATACCTTTGAAAGTGAGGAGTTTACCATTTCTTCTCAAAAGTCACAGTTGGAATTGTATTTGGATGAGCCTAAAGTAGACAGGAAGATAAATTTGAATGTTCTTGATTTTTGGAAAGCAAACCAATTCCGATATCCTGAACTATCTATTTTGGCTCGTGATGTACTATCTATTCCAATATCTACAGTCGCATCCGAGGCATCATTTAGTGTTGGTGGTAGAGTGCTTGATCAGTATCGTAGTGCTCTCAAACCTAAAAATGTTGAGGCACTAATTTGTACACGAGATTGGATATTTGGTGACCAAGGTATATTTCCCATAATCTTATTCATTGTATTTGTTTCTTTTTATCATCATCTAAAGTCTTATGGTTTGAATTGCAGAAAATTCCACTTTAGCACCCAACTTGGAAGAACTGACTGAGGATATTAGTCGGATGGACATAAATCCCTCCCAATCTGCCGAGTGCTCTAATACCATCATTAACAATAGTGGCTGAATATTTGAGTTGGGAATGTGATGTTGTATTTTATGTTGTAATTTAATCAAGGTTTTTTTGTTTATGTTTGATTTGGATTTTAGAGTGACTTTGAAGTTTTTAATTTTATTGTCATTTTGGAATGTTTGATTTGGCATAATATTTGAGATGGTTGTTAGAATTTAAATTTGAAGCAAGCAGGTTATTAAACAGGTCATTAAACAGGTAGGTTACATGTTTATGACCTAACCCAAGCAAGTTAGTAAACAAGTTATTAAACAGGTAGGTTACCTGTTTATGACCTAACCCAACCTGTTTAGTAAACGGGTTACAAATGGGTCGTGTCGTGTCAACCCGTTTATAAACAGGTTGGGTTTGGGTTTACATTTCCTGACACGATTAATAAATGGGTCGTGTTTGGGTTGGGATTTCCTGACACGTTTAAAAGTTTGACACGACACGACCCATTGCCAGCCCTAGGTGTACCCTGCGAAGAAACTCCAGTCACAAGACCACAAATCATCGAGTTGCACCGTTGAAAATGCTAATATAATAGAAAAGAACTGTCTTTTCTGTATACTTTCCTTTGTTCAATCTGCTTAACGGTCCAAGCATAAAAAACTTGGGGAAGGTTGATGCCTCACCCTCCACTTTTCCACTCCTACCAAACAAGGGATTACCTAATTTTCCTACCCTTATACCCTCCACCCTTTTCTGGGAAAGGCTAGGTAAACTATTCCATAGATCATACATTATAATAGTTATAGTTTAGGTATCTATCTTATTCGGATTTTCCTCATTTATGGGTATGTTTGTAATTTACCTGAAAATCCTTCCATTTGACATTTATTCCATCCCTAGTCTTTAGACTACCATTTAAACATTGATGTTTGAAGTCTAAATCCCAAAGTCCCGCTCCCTTGCTCATAGGCAACCCAAAGTCCATGGCTGCTTTAATCATCCAATACTGAATGAACTATGTTTCAAGGTGAGTGGTGTACCTATAGCAATCAGCATTAAAGGTAACAAGATTATATTTATACCCCATGGGTTAAAGTTTTGAGCTCCACCATTCATTAACTGTTTATTAAGAAAGACCGCTACTATACAATCCTCAATGTATTATGAGCCCAGAGGCTGCATATATGCGAGCAACAATTAGGGGTTTCGAAGGTATATATGGAAAATGCAGAATGCGCAAAAAATTTATTGATCATCTAAGTTTTATCTCACCAGGTTTTGGGTCACATTCTTCCTTATGCTCTAGCACATCAGCTGTCCCTTCAGCAAGATTTAACTGCTTCCCGAAATACTCAAATTCTTCAAGAAGTTCAGTTGCCTTCAGCAAGATTTAACTGCTTCCCGAAATACTCAAATTCTTCAAGAAGTTCGGTTGACACATCCCTAACAGAGCCTGATTCTGGACTTGAATCCTCACTGCCTTTCTGGAATTCTAGTTCCCGGACTTCCAATCTTGTCTCAACGTTTAACACCGCACCACCATAATATCCAATGTCAACTTCCAAAGCCCATACATCATTCATGTCCATCGGCAGAACTTTCATACCATGGATATAAGGTGGGAGATTCCCAGTATTAATGTCTGTACAAATCACTTCACCAATGTAACTTGGGGTCCTCATATTGGACAATGTCCTCTGTCATAGGCAAAATCACATAAACAAATAAAATTTACATCTGCATTGACAAACAAATAATAAAAGAGAAATGCGCAATTCCACAAAAGAATGGCCAGAATTTGCACATATACAATTATAATATCCACATCCACTCCAAGCCTTTTTTTATAAAAAAAAAATTACAAATCCTCAAATCATTGCATCATAATTCAGGATGTCCAAATGAGGCCCGGTTACATGAAATGAACACAATAATTGCAGGTCCCTTACAAAATAAATAAGTCCATGTAACCTAAATGTGTGTGCCTGAAATATTGTGTGTATGAATTTACATATGTTTTTCATGATGTGTATCTGCCTCAATGCAAATATGAGAAGGTGCATTCATGTACACTAGCAGAATAATAAAATCTTATTGGAATATGGTAAACCTGAATCTGAGCTTTTATGGTTTTTTTCATCTCCACACTGCTTTTGGCATCAAAGAAGAGCCGTGAAATTAACAAATTCCAACAAAGTGTTGCCTCATCAGTACTAAACTTTTCATCAGAGTCTGCATCAGAGATGACAGATATATGACTCTGGCTATCAGAATGAGTTAAGGTTGATGAAGGCAGAATTGCCAAATTCCCTTCTGTGAAACTCTTAGCCCTCTTCACTGGTGGACTAGCATCTACCAAGCTACTGAGAGAAATAGAATCCTGACATGTACGATTCTTCTCACTTATCTTTCTTTCTTCACGGCCTAAGGATGAAGTCCAGCTCAACTTATTATCTGGACCAACCTTAGCATACTTCTTTGTGATTTTTTTCAAGAACATACGAACCTTTGAGGAAGAACCATCAATCCTATTTTCCCTATCTACGGGTTCAGCAGAAGAGAACCCTCCGGAGTGTTTCATGAGTGAAGGATATCCTGCATTTAACAATGTCAAGTAACAGCGAAATTCTTCATGCAACTTCGCAAACCAATCAAGTTTCTCTTTGTCATTGCTAGATGCCAGACGAAGAGCTTTACACCATGATTCCTTCTCCCATGAAGTTTCAAGATAAATGTAAAAGACTTTACTTCCTTTGTATATTATGGTGGACTTGCTATCCAATTTTATGGGGAACCTTTTGGCCCTAAGAACAGAAAGAAATTTTAAGTTCGTTAACCCCTATTCAAGAATGTAGTGAAATACAGTAAATGGCTAAGAACTCAGACAATTTTAATTTTAATTTTCAAAATAAAAAGAGGAATTATGGCACTTTATATATTTACAAAATAAATATTGGAACTTTATACTGTCAGAAAATTTTTGGCACTGCACTTTGTAATGGGAAAATTTGGGCAAAATAGTAAAATATTTTCTTAAAATGATAATTAAAGTGAAGACCATCCCCATTTGATTAAATTTAAAAAGAGAAAAAGAAAAATGATAACCTCGTGTTTTATCTTTTTATATGTCCATACCCTTCTTCTACTTCAGACTGATTAGAGGTAAGACAAAAATGTATAGCAAGGATATAAAGCACGACTGTCCTTTACTAGAACATCTGGATTAAGAAAGAAACCTGTCACCTAAATCTAAGATGCAGAATGGTTAGAAGCTGAAAAGCCCTTGACCCTATCCTCTTCCACAAAATACCCTACCCAATTCTAAAACACACCAGGAATGTTATCAAAAAGATGTGTGGCAAAGGCCAGTTACCATTTTCTTGAAGGTAGACTTGTTGAGGAAACAGCTTCAATGGTGCAGCCCTTTAACTGGATAGCTGTCTGGGAGCCATCTGATTCTGTCAGAATGAGTAGTTGGTTCTGGATTTTTGCATATTTTTTTATAGGAGAAACCTCAAAGAATTCCTTCTTTCTCTTTTGCTTTAGCAGTATTTTTTCTTGCCAATTTTTGGGAACTTTTTCTGGTTCTAGAACCCAAACTGCTCCATAAGACACAACAAATAAACTATACAATGAGAGGGAAAGCTTAAAAGACAAAACAATGTATAGCCATGAATAATGTATAAGTAACATAAGCCTAAATGAACAATGAAACAGCTGAAGATTGATTAGCTCCTCAAAAGAGGGAAGTGGGGAGCAAAAGTTGGATAAACATATTCATTTTCTGAAATGGATACATATTTCAATTAATCAACAAGTCCCAATATTCAATGCCAAATGCGCAATAGTACAAATAAAAGGTAATTCGGTTTTATGCAGTAATAAGACTAAATTTTGGATCAAAATATATATCTAAGCTGTCTGTCCTTTCAGTCAACCACATGGAAATGTGTAACTCAGACGATAAATATAAGTGCTGATGATATGTGTCAACCGCAAAGCTTTACTTTATTTAACCAGTCTTCATCATAACATCCACATACCAAAAACCAGATGACCATTTTAGGCTTCTGCAACTACATTCTCAGTCTCTATTTTCTCCTCCTTCAGTTCCTTAACAGCTTTTATAAGACCCCGTGTAATCCCATTAAGATGCAAGCCATTATCCTTCATTTCTTCAAGTAGTTTTTCTGCTGTTTCCCAATCCAAGGCCTTGAGGCAGACAGATTGGATCAACTTATTGTACTCATCAACATTAGGTTGGACCCCAGAATCTTTCATCTCGCGCAACAACTTTAAACCCTTATCAAACTCTTCCAGTTTGCAATACCCACGAATGAGTGTATGGTAAGTCACAGGACTCAATTTGGGGTGCTTGTTTTTGGCTTCGGATAATATTTTACAAGCCTCCTCCATCTGACCTCCATTTGTATAACCACTCATGATAACAGTGTAAGTATACACATCTGGTTTCAACCCCCTACTCTTCATTAGATTCATCATATTAATTGCCTCTCCCATATCCCCAGCCTTACAATAGCCATTGATTACCATATTGAAAACTGCATTTCCTGGAGGTGGGCCCTTCATTGTCATCTCAAGAAGCAATTTTTTGGCCCCATCGACATCCTTTATCCTACACAAACCTTGAACAACAGCTGAAAAGGGCTTAATCGCATATTTCCGTGCTTCACCAGCAAAATCATCTAACATATCTAGAGCTAATTTAACGGTTTCATCCTCCCTACAGAGTGAACTGATCAAAAGATAAACTGAAGCGGGAGGCAGGTACTGCGGCTTCACATTCGCAGCCGAGGAATAAACCAAATGGGCATCTTTAGCTTTTTTACCCTTGCAAAACCAGGATATGATTCTACCAACTTTCTCACCATCAGGCAAGATTCCCGCATCAAGCATCTTCTCACAAACAGACTCAGCCCAACCAAAAATTGAACGCCTGCAAAGTGCTTCAATTGTAAAGTAATATGTATCTGCATTTGGGACACATCCAAAATCACCAAACTTGTTGAACACCTCCAAAACAGCTTTCCCTTTACCCAATTTTGAGAATGAAGATATCAATTCATTGAGAATTTGCACATGCACCACAGTGTTCTCCTTCTCACCAACCTCCTTAACTAAATCCCACAAAGAATACACATCTCTCTTCCTAACGAGGCCACTACATGTCGCTCGAACAAGTGCATCCAGTATGTGCGTAGTGACACCAAACTCGGGTTTCTCCTTCAACGCCCACTTGAAAAACCTAATCAAATTCTCATCCAAAACAAGTGGGGTTTCAATTACTTTAATCACAAACTCTGGATGTAAAGTCAAATTTAAACCATCAAAACTAGACTCAAGACACCCATCAGCACTGCTCTGAAGAAGAGACAATAAACTCTCCAACTGCTCCAAATCAATCTCATAAACCTCTTCCACTTCCCCAAACTCTACATTAGAGTGGGAAAAAATGTTCATTTGAGTATCACCCTTTTCCTCTCCAACAAGCCCATTCCCCGGGGTAAGATTTTCCCTCTGTGTATCACCATTTTCACCAAAGTCCACAGATAGATGTTGTCCTTTCGCTGAATCAGAATCACTAGGGTTTTCTGAGAGCTGAGAAAGGAACCTACGGGTTTGGCAGAGGGAGGATCTGGTCGGAAAATGAGGAGATTGATCAACTAATGTTAGGGTTTTAGAGGAAAGCACCTGGTTTCGAGTTGCACACAACTTCTGCGCCGCCTGTGTCGAAAGAGAAGCTCTTGCTGTCACAGCAGACCTCCACATCTTTCTCTCGGCTATGGGAAGCTCTCAGTGTGGTATGTGTAACTCAAAGAGTGAGAGTGAAAGATCAAAAATCCTAATTTGGGGCGAAGTGCAGAAATGAAGGTGCGCTGGGCGATTGGGTTAGGCGGCAAAGATGGGGATTGGGTTGTTCCCACTGCTTGCGTCCCGAAAAAGAGAGGGAGCTTCGGCGGCGCGACGGCTGAAGAAGAACAAGGATGGCTCTGCGCGACGGCTGAAGAAGAACAAGGATGGCTGAAAGAGAGGTTCACGCAGAGGGAAAGATCACGCAGAGGGAAAGAGAGGTTCGGCAGAAAGAAACCTAAGTCGTGTTTTAGTTGTGGTGATCCTCTGTGTGTGTGCGTACGGTAATATTTTAGACAACCAATACAAAACAGCCACATGTTAAACTATATATATAATATAAAATATAAATATAATTATATATTAATTAATTGTATTGGACTGGTTCCTTATAGTGAAAAACCGGAACTGGAATCGGTCTGAACCGATTCGGTTTGGATTTGTCTCAGTTTTTTACTTTTTTGGTCAACACGGATTTTTTCTGTTTTTTTCGAATTGGTTTGATTTGATTTTGTGGTTTTGCAGTTTCAATGCCCACTCCACTCCTAGTTGTGGGACGTGGTTTCCAAAGGTGTCTTTGGGTTCTTTAACTTTTTAAATTAAAAAAAATATTTATTATAAATAGAAAAAGAATTTTAAATCCAACTGTAAAAAAAGCTATAATTTGTTTTTAAAAAATGACATATGGCATATTTTGAATAGAAGTACTATTAGCTGACGTGATAGTATAGTACCATTCTATAATTTCTCCCGGCCTTGGGCATTCTTTTAATATGGGGAAAAAAAATGCGTTGAAGAGCGAGCTGGGGAGGGTTTGGGCCAACAAGTTAACAAGTCATATTTTTTTAATATCAAATTGAATATTCCTAGCATTTGCCTCAGCCAACCCTAGCTCATGGTGCATAATGCTATTGTTGAACCAGTTGAGTTCGTTTCATAAATGTTTTACCAGATCTTTTGTGACCCCTTGAATCCTCAAAAGATCTGTTATGAGAATTTAAATTAGAGGGTTTAGGGTCCGAGGGTTCTAGGGTTCAAGGTCCCGGGGTCCCGGATCCGAGGTCGGAGGTCCGGGGTTCTGAGGTTCGGGGGCTCGGGGTTTTAGGGTTTAGGACTCAGGGGCTCAAGGGCTCAGGGGTTCAGGGTTTAGAACTCAGAGGAGCAACTATCTGTGCACCATCTTTTAACAGAGTCCACCTTCTATGCTTACAATATATTGACACATCCTTCTAACTCTTTAACTTTGATAGCTACTCATACTAGTAGATTTCTACATAATAACCGAGTTTGCTTCGTATTAAAACAGTAAAAAAAGGAAAGACAGACCATACAACATTTTAATTCTTCCCCTGGTTGTGTGTAGGTAGGAAGGCAACAGGGGAAGGGGACATTGCAAATGTTTTGAGGCCTATTCTATTCCTTCAAGAAGCACTCAGAGCCAATCGTTGTAATGTCATGAGTAGGACAATTTTCAACGTAAGCTACTTTGAAAAGGGAGATAGGATTTAGACCTGGAAAAATCCCACACGACACGAATTTGCACGAAAAATTCAGTATTCGGGTTGGAGTTATCGTGTCGTGTTGCTATCGTGTTGACCCGTTAGCCACCCGTTAAGCTAACGGGTCGTTTCGGTGTCCATTCGCGAATACACGAACCAACCCGTTAAGAGGGGGTAATTTTGTAATTTTCTATTTTTTTTAAAAAAAACCCTAGCATCTCTTTCTCTTCATTCATTCAGCCGCTTTCTTTTCTTTCTCTGCTCTGCAATTTTCTTTCTTTCTCTCTCAAGTTCTCATCTTCTCCTTCTTCTTGCGATCTCTCCTCTCTCTGTCTTTGAAGATCTTTTCTGCTGTTAAATCCTATCTTAAGGTATGAATGTTTTTCTTAATTGATTCGGTAAATTTATTTGACTTTCAGTATGGAAATTATATATTTATGTGGACTCTGGAAATTATATATTGATGTACTGGACGGGTTTGATTTTTCTTATTTTACTCTACTGTCAATTAGAGATATAGAGGCTTTGTTGCGTAGATACAGCTGCACCAAAATGGATTCAGTTGCATCCTCAACTTGTGATACTCGCAAGTGCACGAACCGTTGGTAGTTTAG
>NW_018921601.1:201818-212993 GCF_002207925.1 Prunus avium | reverse complement strand
CCTAATCATAAGACAAAGATCTGATTCACCTTCTTCACACAATGATCTTCTTTATACCATAAGATTTCCTAGCTAACCAGACATAATCTGTTCAATGGATACCCATAATTCTTTTTCATGTAACTCGGTCTCAAAATTACAAAGCAATATCTATATCAACGACGCAATCGTGGCCCTAATACTTTTCGCTTTTGCATTTTTTTTATAAGAAACACGGAGTTTATTAAAAAAATATTAATCATTTCTTATCTTATTGACTTACAAAATTTCCTCATTCAGGACAAATACCAAAGCTCCAACAATGCTGCCTCTATGCTTTAACTGCATCTTAGAAAGTAATATTAACCTTCAAATAGTGTTTAAGAACAAAATCACATCAAATTTTTAAAAACAAAAGGGGGGGCAGAGGACCTAGTCCTGACTTTTAAGGCGCATACCTCTGGCTTAGCTCTGAAGGTTGTGGCACACAAGTCCAAGGGGAAAGGGCAAGAAAGGATTGAAAAAACCAATCTTCCTTTTGTATATGATTGACAAGAGGAGATGCATAACTATCACCATGAACAAAATAAACCGCAAAGCTTCACTTTATTTCCCCAGTCTTCATCATAACATCCACATACCAAAAACCAGATGACCATTTTAGGCTTCTGCAACTACATTCTCAGTCTCTATTTTCTCCTCCTTCAGTTCCTTCACAGCTTTTATAAGACCCCGTGTAATCCCATTGAGATGCAAGCCATTATCCTTCATTTCTTCAAGTAGTTTTTCTGCTGTTTCCCAATCCAAGGCCTTGAGGCAGACAGATTGGATCAACTTATTGTACTCATCAACATTAGGTTGGACCCCAGAATCTTTCATCTCACGCAACAACTTTAAACCCTTATCAAACTCTTCCAGTTTGCAATACCCACGAATGAGTGTATGGTAAGTCACAGGACTCAATTTGGGGTGCTTGTTTTTGGCTTCGGATAATATTTTACAAGCCTCCTCCATCTGACCTCCATTTGTATAACCACTCATGATAACAGTGTAAGTATACACATCTGGTTTCAACCCCCTACTCTTCAGAAGCGGGAGGCAGGTACTGCGGCTTCACATTCGCAGCCGAGGAATAAACCAAATGGGCATCTTTAGCTTTTTTACCCTTGCAAAACCAGGATATGATTCTACCAACTTTCTCACCATCAGGCAAGATTCCCGCATCAAGCATCTTCTCACAAACAGACTCAGCCCAACCAAAAATTGAACGCCTGCAAAGTGCTTCAATTGTAAAGTAATATGTATCTGCATTTGGGACACATCCAAAATCACCAAACTTGTTGAACACCTCCAAAACAGCTTTCCCTTTACCCAATTTTGAGAATGAAGATATCAATTCATTGAGAATTTGCACATGCACCACAGTGTTCTCCTTCTCACCAACCTCCTTAACTAAATCCCACAAAGAGTACACATCTCTCTTCCTAACGAGGCCACTACATGTCGCTCGAACAAGTGCATCCAGTATGTGCGTAGTGACACCAAACTCGGGTTTCTCCTTCAACGCCCACTTAAAAAACCTAATCAAATTCTCACCCAAAACAAGTGGGGTTTCAATTACTTTAATCACAAACTCTGGATGTAAAGTCAAATTTAAACCATCAAAACTAGACTCAAGACACCCATCAGCACTGCTCTGAAGAAGAGACAATAAACTCTCCAACTGCTCCAAATCAATCTCATAAACCTCTTCCACTTCCCCAAACTCTACATCCGAGGGGGAAAAAATGTTCATTTGAGTATCACCATTTTCCTCTCAAACAAGCCCATTCCCCAGGGTAAGATTTTCCCTCTGTGTATCACCATTTTCACCAAAGTCCACTGATAGTTGTTGTCCTTCCGCTGCATCAGAATCACTATGGTTTTCTGAGAGCTGAGAAAGGAACCTACGGGTTTGGCAGTGGTAGGATCTGGTCGAAAAATGAGGAGATTGATCAACTAGTGTTAGGGTTTTAGAGGAAAGCACCTGGTTTCGAGTTGCACACAACTTCTGCGCTGCCTGTGTCGAAAGAGAAGCTCTTGCTGTCACAACAGACCTCCACATCTTTCTCTCGGCTATGGGAAGCTCTCAGTGTGGTTTTATGTGTAACTCAAAGAGTGAGAGTGAGAGATCAAAAACCCTAATTTGAAGCGAAGTGCAGAAATAAAGGTGCGCTGGGCGATTGGGTTAGGCGGCAGTACAAAGATGGGGATTGGGTTATGGCCCACTGCTTGCGTCCCGAAAAAGAGAGGGAGCTTCAGTGGTGCAACGGCTGAAGAAGAACAAGGATGGCTGAAAGAGAGGTTCACGGAGAGGAAAAGAGAGGTTCGGCTTCGGCGGCTCAGATCAGGCAGAGAGAGAGGAAATGAAATCGAAGAAGGAAGAAAAAAAACCTAAGTCATGTTTTAGGGGGTGTATTCAATTAGAATTTTAAAAGATTTTTTTGAAGCTTAAAAGTTTATTGTTATTCAATTATGATTTTTAAGTAATCAATAAAAATCTGATGGTATTCAATTAGGATTTTAAAATCATCAATTCAAGTCTGGTGGTATTCGGATTTTCAAAAGATTAGAAGAAGTACGGTGGTATTCAAAAACTTACCGATTTTGAGGTATTTCATAAAATGATGTATTATGTGAGACTTTTCAGTTGGTTTAGTGGTATAAATACCAAACCCCATAAAAAAATCACACCCTATTACATCTGATTCTCACGTTGGTCTGTTTTGGGAGAAGATGAACAGACTTGAGAAGTGAACAAGGTTCTCATCTTTTTTATTCTTTACTCTTCACATGCTTGTTCTCATATATGCTATCATACCATTTTTTTTTGTCTCTATTTGTATTATATGTGTTGCTTTGCTGTGGGCACATGCCTACATACATCTGTGTATATCTGTGTTGCTTTGCTGTGGGCACATGCCTACATACATCTGTGTATATCTGTGTTGCTTTGCTGTGTGTGCGCGTATGGTAATATTTTAGACATAAGATGGTCAATATTGTGTGTCTAAATAGCATTACTCAATTTAATTGGACCGAATTATGATTTCATTTCTACCCGTTTTGTAAATAATAAAGGACCGTTGGATCTTTAAAATTCCCAAAGAGGGAGTTGTGGAGGGATATGCTGCTTCTTCATGTGAGTAGGTTTTTGAAGGGGGCCTGCACCACCATGCAACACCATCACAGCCACACAGAGAAAGAGAGAGAGAGAGAGAGAGCGAGAGAGCAGCAATTCCAAAGCAATGGAAGGTGGGTTTGGTTAGAAAATCACAACACTGACAAAAAAACTAATCGATAAAAATAATAGAAATAAACTGAGCTCCTATGTTAAAAGAAGAAGATCATGTAAGACCCTAATTGAGTTTGCATCTATTTAAGGTACACAATCTGTTAAGGAATAAAAGTGGAAAGTTTTTATTTGATTAGCCGGATACTTGGAGGTGAAGAAGGAATAAAATAAAAGGAGATATCTATCCTATTTTGTCATGGATTCCAGAGGTGATTAAGGCATGATTTAGGTAATCTTTTATGGGCAAAAACCTAGGTCAAATCACCTATAAAAACAAGGTATAGGTCCCCGATCTTATACACATTCAAGCATACAAATCCTACCCCATATTAGGAGGGCATAAGGCGTGTAGAAAGATTGGAAGACCTTTGCTTGCTGCTCAAGATCTTTTCTGTCCAGTTCTCATGGCTTCTCAAGGTTAGTACTTATAGCTTGTTTGATCTTAAAGTCTAACATGTGGTATCAGAGCCTAGGTCATGCATCTATAAGTCTAAATCAAGATAAAACATATTCTCCAGACTGTTTTTCCAATTCTGTTTTTGTGTTGTGCTGTTCTGCAATGATTGTTTGCTAAACTCAAGAATTAAAATTTGTATTCTGGGACTGCTGTGCGTGTTTTTTTAAATATATTAAAGAAATTTATATTGTTTAGCATATCTATCTGCAGATACACATAGAATCATGAGTAAGGTTAAAACCACTTAAGCATGAACATAATGAAATTCCGCATCAAGTAAACATATCAAAGATGTCATGTTTTGATTCAAAATCATTGTCTGATGTTCAGTCCACAGATGAACGTGAGGCAATTGTTTTAAATCATCTCAAGGTTTTGATGACAGAATTGCATCACAAGACACATTGGGTGAGGTTTTCTGCTTACAAGTGTGAACCTCATTCGATTATGCCTTATGATGGAACAAGATGGCACATCAACTACTATGAAGATCAAAATCTTTTCTGTCCATAGATGGGAAGATCTTGATAACAGCTTATCATAGACAGTTTATGATGTTAGACTTGTGAAAGAAACTCAGGCATATTTGATATTCTGTCCACAGATGTTTATCACATATGTATAAAGTTTTGAGGATAAAAGATTAACCATATTGCATAATTCTGTGTTTTTAGTTATGAACCCTACCTCTATCAATTCGATTGAACCTTTGACTGGTAGCAACTTTAAGAAATGGAAGCGTGATTTAGAGATAGCTCTAGGTCTCTTAGATCACGACATAGCTTTAAGAGAAGAGAAACCAGTGCTCACTGCTGAGAGCATTGCTGAGCAAAGGCTGAAACTTGAGAGATAGGAGAAGGCAAATAGGATTTGTCTGCTCATAATGAAAAAGTCCATGACTAAAGCCATTTATGGAGGCATTCCTGATTCTGAAAATACTAAGGAGTACTTGGAGGCAGTGGCTGAGAAGTTTAAAGAATCAGATAAGGCTGAAACTAGAAATCTGATGAATAAGCTGGCTACCATGAAGTATGATGGTAAGGAAGACATGAGGGTGTATCTCCTAGGTATGATAAAGACTGCCAGCAAGCTAAAGGCACTTGATGTTCCTATAGCCAATCCTTTTCTTGTTCATCTTGCTTTGAACTCTCTCCCTTCATCATATGGACAACTTAAGGTAATTTACAATGCTCAGAAAGACAAGTGGGATCTCAATGAGCTCATAACTATTTGTGTTCAAGAGAAGGCTCGGATGAAGAAGGAAAAAGAGGTTAACACTGTGCACCTCACCACCAATGCTCCCAAACGTCACTTTTCTAAGCTTGGCTCACATACTTCTACCAACAAAGAGAACTCTAGGGTTAATCTTCTTGGCTAGAGAAAAAGGGAAATAAAGGTAAGTCTAAAACTGTCCTAGTTTGTTTTGAGTCTAACAATGTCATAGTTCCTACTAACTCATGGTGGATTGACACTGGTTCATCAATCCATGTTGCCAATTCCTTGCAGGACTTCGCAAACCAGAGGGAACCAAGTAGAGACCAAGACCATCTGTTCGTAGGGAATGGGAAGAGAGTACCAGTCCAAGCAATAGGCTCAGTTAGACTCCAATTAGTTTCAGGCTTTCCTTTAATTTTGAAAGATGTTGCTTTTGTACCTTCCATGAGAAGGAATTTGATTTTAGTTTCTAGATTAACTAAGGAACATTTCAGTTTTGTTTTCTTTGAAGTTGGATTTGATTTAGTTTTTAATAAAAATTCAGTGGGCAATGGCTCTTTGATTGATGGTTTGTATTGTTTAAATCTTTCTAGTAACATAATGTTGTTTTCACCACTGAAACCATAGGACAGAAACGATCACTAGATAATGAGAAGTCTGCAAAACTATGGCACAAAAGATTAGGTCATGTGTCTAAGAAAAGAATGCAAAGGCTAATTCAAGAAGGAATTCTTCCTTCCTTGGATTTTGCTGACTTCACTGAGTGTGTTGAGTACATAAAGGGAAAAATGACTAACTCTAGAAAATTAGGATCCACACGCAGTCAGCAACTCCTAGAGATAATTCACACTGACATTTGTGGTCCTTTTCCATTTGAAACTCTAGAAGGACATAGGTACTTCATCACTTTCATTGATGATTTCTCTAGATTCTGCTATCACTACCTAATCCAGACCAAATCTAGTGCCTTTGAAGTTTTTAAAATATTTAAAACTGAGGTTGAAAACCAACTTGAGTTAAAGATTAAAGTGTTAAGATCTGATAGGGGAGGAGAATACTATGGCAAGTATGATGAGCAAGGCAGACATCCATCACCATTGGCTCGATATCTTCAAGATTGTGGGATAGTTGCTCAATACACAAACCCTGGAACTCCTCAAGAAAATGGAGTGTCAGAAAGAAGGAATAGAACCTTGAAGGATATGGTGAAAAGCATGATTTGCACCACTGACCTTCCAAGGTTTTTATGGGGAGATGCTGTCAAGACAGCTAATTATATCCTAAATAGGTGTCCAAGTAAATCAGTCCCTAAAACACCTTTTGAGCTATGGAACAAAAGGAAGCCTAGCTTAAACCATCTGCATATCTGGGGTTGTAAAGCTGAGGCCAAAGTTTACAATCCAAACTTGGGAAAACTGGATCCAAAGACTGTGAGCTGCAGGTTTATAGGATATGCAGAGAGATCAAGGGTTTTCGTTTCTATTGCCCCAACTATACCAATAGAGTTGTTGAGACAGGAAAGGCTAAGTTTCTAGAGTTTAATGAGGATAGTGAAGGGGCAAACAAGAATTTTACTTTTGATGAAGAGGGAGAAATAGGAGTAGAAAATTTCCATGCAAGCAATATTCCAATCATAACCTATGAGTTAACTCAAACTTTGTCACAACCTGAGGCACCAATTGAATTTAGGAATGAAGACCAAAATGTTGGCGAAATACAAGAAGAACTAAATGAAATGGATGTGCCCATAGAACCACAGCCACAACAACAAGAAATTAGAAGATCCACAAGAGAAAGGAGAGCCAATACTTTGCCAGATTTTGTTTATTTGAATGAGACATGTTCTAATAATTGTGATTTTGAGGACCCAATGAGTTACAAGGAGGCTATTGTTAAGCTCATAATTTCATACATATACATGCCCTATTTACTTACTTCTTTTGCTTAGTTTCCTAGATTTCTAAGTTATTTGCCTCCCTTTGTGTGTTTTGTAGGCAAATAGAGCAAGAGAGCATAATTCATGCAATTCAAGCATGTTAAGGCCTAATTTGAATGAATGGATGAAGAGCTTAAAAGACAAACTCATTTTGGCTACAGCCCCCTGCCAGTCCAGTTTCGTAGGTCACATTGCAAGATCTGTTTCAGCAACCTACACAGCTCGGATGAGGCCGCATTCTTCATTAAAGTTGTTCCAATGGGTGTGTACTATAACATATCCAAAATTCAGCCCCATTGGATAAATCTGGAGTCTGTTACCTACAACCAAAAGGCAACCACATGGGTTGGCAACCAAAAGGCAACCACATGGGTTGGCAACCAAAAGGCAACCACATGGGTTGGCAACCAAAAGGCAACCACATGGGTTGGCAACCAAAAGGCAACCACATGGGTTGGCAACCAAAAGGCAACCACATGGGTTGGCAACCAAAAGGCAACCACATGGGTTGGCAACCAAAAGGCAACCACATGGGTTGGCAACCAAAAGGCAACCACATGGGTTGGCAACCAAAAGGCAACCACATGGGTTGGCAACCAAAAGGCAACCACATGGGTTGGCAGCAAAAGGCAATCACATGGGTTGGCAGCAAAGGGCAGCCACATCTGACCACCTTTGAACCCATGTGATGAAAGCTTGAGGTGCAGCAAAAGATGAAGGATGGTGTGGGAGTTCATCATGATGTCCCCCCCTCTTAGTCCTATAAATAGAGGAGTCTTCAAGCTTCAAAAACACACATCCACCCCATACACTCTAGGTACACAGCCAGATACTCTAAACTGCCCCAAAACACCAAAACAGCTCCAGAAAACCTCCCTTCTATTTCCTACGAATTTCCTCTCTCTCAACCATCACCACTCACTCAAACTCATCCTAAATCACCTCCATATCCTTCATACATCCTTCTAGATGTGGAGAAGCTCTTGGAGAAGCATTGGACACTACAAGAACTTCAGAAAAGGGTTTTTCTACTCTTATGGCATTCATTATGTTTTCCCATTTCTGTTTTAGTTTCTTTTCCATTATGAGTAGCTAAATCCATAACTAGGGCTTCGATGTAACCTAACATGAATATTCTGGGTTTATAAGTTTGGAGTTTCAAGTTTGATTCATGATTCATGTTCTTATTCATTATGCTTATAAGTTAATATGCTAGTTTGAATGATTGATCACCATTTAGGCTTGCATGTTAGCTATCTTGGTTTGAATTAAGAGTATACACCATGCTTTAATTCGAATTGAACTATGAATAGGAAGAGTATGTATGGACATTCGACAACAGGGATTAGATACATGCTTGGTTGTTTAAATTGTTCTTCTATGCTTAATGGGTTCCTAATGCTTAATTTTAGGTTAGACAACAAATGATCAAATTAGGGAATTAGGAACACAAGGTTATGACCACACACCATGGCTTAATCATACTTTAGCTAGAATCAATCCATTAATCTAATTGAACTTGGGAACTTATTTGCTTGAGCTATTTCCTCTTTCTTGTTTTATTTATTTTCTTTTTTTCATTTCTGTTTTGTGTAGGAGAAATGAATTGGATCATTCAATCACCAATCCTCGTGGGATCGACCTCGCACTTACATATGCTATACTACCAAACGGCTCGTGCACTTGCGAGTATCACAAGTTGAGGATGCAACTGAATCCATTTTGGTGCAGCTGTATCTACACAACAGCTATAACTAGTGAACATTTTGAAAAATGGATTAAGGCTATGCAAAGTGAATTGGAATCTATGGAAGCCAATAAAGTGTGGGAGTTAGTTGAATTGCAGCAAGGAATGAAGCCTATAGGGTGTAAATGGGTGTTCAAAACCAAAAGGGACTCAAAGGGCAATATTGAGAGGCATAAAGCTCGACTTGTAGCTAAGGCTTTCACACAACAAAAGGGGATTGATTATACTTAAATTTTCTCTCCAGTTTCAACCAAAGATGCTTTTAGGATCATTATGGCACTTGTGACACACTTTGACATGTTTTTACATCAAATGGATGGATTTGTATGCAGCAACTAGAAGGATTTGTAGAAGAAGATAGTAAGCAGTTAGTGTGCAAACTGAATAAATCGATCTATGGTTTGAAACAGGCCTCAAGGCAGTGGTATTTGAAGTTTCATAAGATAATTACATCATATGGTTTTGTTGAGAATAGTTTGGATGAGTGCATATACTTAAAGAACAATGGGAGCATATTTATCTTTCTTGTTCTCTATGTAGATGATATTCTCCTTGCTAACAGTGATGAGAGCCTCTTATATGAAACAAAGAATTTTTTATCTATGAATTTCGAGATGAAGGATCTTGGAGAAGCTTCCTATGTCCTAGGTATTGAGATTCATAGAGATAGAGCACGAGGGCTGTTAGGTTTATCACAGAAAGCTTACATAGAAAAGGTGTTGAAAAGGTTTAATATGCAGCAAAGTAATAGAGCAGAAGTGCCAATTTCAAAAAGAGATAAGCTGAGTCAAGAAGATTGTCCGAAGAATGATTTTGAGAAGGCAGAAATGAGAGACAAGCCATATGCTTCAGTTGTAGGAAGTATCATGTATGCACAAGTGTGTACACGACCAGATTTAGCTTTTTCAATCAGTGTTTTGGGAAGATACCAAGCTAATCCAGGTTTAGTTCATTGGAAAGCTGCCAAGAAGGTTCTCAGATACATGCAAAGGACTAAAGACCACATGTTGGTTTTTAGGAGGACAGATGAATTAAAATTAGTTGGCTATTGTGATGCAGATTTTGCAGGATGTGCAGATATAGCTAGATCAACTTCTAGTTTTGTTTTTATGATGGGAGGTGGAGCTGTTGCTTGGAAGAGTGTGAAGTAGTCAACAATAGCTACATCTACCATGTATGTAGAATTTATAGCTTATTATGAGGCTGCAAACCATAGTAGTTGGCTTAAGAATTTTATACATGATTTGAGGATAGTAAGTTCCATAGAAAGACCAATTCAGTTGTACTGTGATAACAAAGCAAAAGTTTTCTTCTGTAGAAATAACAAGCGATCCTCAGGAGTCAAACACATGAAAGTTAAGTACCTATCTGCTAGGGAAAAAGTCAGAGATGGTGAAATAAATGTCGATTACATAAGCACTACAGAAATGATAGCTGATCCATTAAATAAGGCAGTGCCTAATTCAGTTTTTCATAGGCATGTCAACAGTATGGGAGTGTTGTCAAGCTTTGAAGATGCCTTATTTTAGTGGGAGGTGTTTTAGACTGTGTTCTTATTTTAAATGTTTTGGTATTGTGTTTTCATGTTATTTGACAATATGAATGAATATTTTGACTCTGATTCTGTTGAATTTTTGCAATATGAGTAAGAACTGTTTATAAATATTAAAGAGCTCTTTATATATATTGAGCATTAAAGTTAAACCACTCAGTGGTTATAAAGTGGACCATTCATATATCAGGAATGATACTTCACAGTTTAGCACTTCTGATATATGTGAATATAACCATGACTTGCTGGTACTCTATGTGGATATTGTTGCTTGTGGTGATTGTAGGTGGATGATACCATATCATTTGGATATCATGTCTGCAATCCTATGAGTTGATGAAATTTGACACAGAGTTTGATATAGATATCCTTATCAAATGAGCTTTCCAAATTGTGCACATAAGGAATCGATTCTGAGGCAGTAAGGAAGTGTTTTAAATAGATGTTGCACTCAAGTGGGAGAACGTAAGACCCTAATTGAGTTTGCATCTATTTAAGGTACACAATCTGTTAAGGAATAAAAGTGGAAAGTTTTTATTTGATTAGCCGGATACTTGGAGGTGAAGAAGGAATAAAATAAAAGGAGATTTCTATCCTATTCTGTCATGGATTCTAGAGGTGATTAAGGCATGATTTAGGTAATCTTTTATGGGCAAGAAACCTAGGTCAAATCACCTATAAAAATAAGGTTTAGGTCCCCGATCTTATACACATTCGAGCATACAAGTCCTACCCCATATTAGGAGTGTATAAGGCATGTAGAAAGATTGGAAGACCTTTTCTTACTGCTCAAGATCTCATGTCCAGTTTTCATGGCTTCTCAAGGTTAGTACTTATAGCTTGTTTGATCTTAAAGTCTAACAGAAAATGAATGTATCCCCACTTGAATGAGTGTGCAGCCCTCTATTTATAGAGTGCCAAATTTGTCCTTCCTTTTGGCTGGGGAAGCAGACCT
>NW_018921601.1:182953-198160 GCF_002207925.1 Prunus avium | reverse complement strand
TTGAAAAAAAAAAAAAAAAAAAAAAAAAGATCCTACTATCATATTGAATTATTGAATTATTGAATTATTGAATTATTCATCAAACCCCCACATCCAACTTCACTTAACATTAATATAGTACAGAACAACGTGGTCTAGCTTCATCTTACTATTTCCCACTTCCCCATTTCCTGGATCTTTCCCTTTTTCTTTACTTTTTTCCACTTGGGTTCCATTTTCTTGATAAAGTTTCCAGCTTTCCAAGTAAGAAAGTTCAAAACTTTGAGAGTGTGAGAGTTGATAGTTTCTTTTGTTGATACGAAGAATGGAGGTGGTGATACAGCAACAAAGGTCCTTGGCCGAGACACCAACTTATTCGGTGGCTTCAGTTGTTACGGTTATGGTGTTTGTGTGCCTTCTGGTTGAAAGGTCAATTTACAGATTTGGAAAGGTAAGCAGGTTGAGTTCTGTTGTTGTTTCCTGTTTGGTTCCTAAGAAAATGTGGGCTTAGGAAGGAATATTAGGTGCTTTTGCGTTTTAGCTTATATATTTGCTAATGTCTAGATTGTTCAGCTAAGTTTGGAGATGTTTGAGAGGAAACAAAAGTTATTTATAGTGCTGCATTTGGTTGCCGAGAAAATGTCAGAACTGAATAGAAACGATTCAAAGAACAGAAAAGAATTTCGTTTGGAGATGTTTGAGAGGAAACAAAAAGTTATTTATAGTGCTGCATTTGGTTGCTGAGAAAATGTCAGAACTGAATAGAAAAGATTCAACCCAAAAGATTCAAAGAACAGAAAAGAATTTCTGTTTTCCAGCTATGGTTTTTATTTGTCAGGGGCCCATGTTGCTATCTGGCATGGTTTAATTTGGTTTGGAGAGGATTGAAAATAGTTATGCAAGAAATGATGATACTCTGTTTGGTTACAGAGAGTGCAAATTTTTTTAAAGACAAATGCTGATTTATAGATTCTTTAATCTGTGGGAACCAGCTTGCTACGTTCTGGAGGAAGACGTCAGTTGTGTTCATGAACTCTATTTGGTCTATGAGAATTTCTGTAAAAATGAATATAATTTTTTTTTTCTTAATTAAAGCTGCATATCTACCTGCTTAGTCAGTTCACAACTTTCCTCTGGTTGGTTGCTAAGAGTACAGGAAACAAAATAAATCAATTTCAATGTTATTGTTCTGATGGAACACAATTTGGCTTATTTTAGTGAGCTTATCAAGTTCTGGAAGGCATTTATGAATTTTTGGATTTAAGATTTTCAATTTTATTCTATTTGTTTGTTTTTTTTATTGTGTGCAGTGGTTAAAGAAGACTAGGAGGAAAGCTCTATTTGCTTCTCTGGAGAAAATTAAGGAAGGTGAGTTGAGTGTGGGTTTAAACAATAGAAGTTCTTAAAATGTTGAGGGAATCTGACTGCTGATATTGTTTCAGGGATGGGTTTCGGCTTTGAGTTTTGATTTGTTAGTTAGTCATCTCTCTCTTTTAATTGTGGAGTGGTGGACTTCTAAGAGCCCTAGTTATGTGACAATGTGGGTTAATTTTGCTATATTTTTTCTGTTTTAAATTCATATTTTGGTCTTCCTGGCAGAGCTGATGCTGCTTGGGCTAATATCTTTGTTGTTGGCGCAATCAGCGAGGTGGATATCTGAGATTTGTGTAAATTCTTCTCTTTTCACCAGTCAATTTTATATCTGTTCTGAGAGAGATTACAGCACGAAGGAGAATGCTATGCTAGAAAGTTCTTCTCCTAACAAGACTGAAATTCCAAGAGGATTAAATAGCTTTTCTCATCAATGTGGTGAGGTAAACTGATGTCCAAGGTTGAATTTTGAAAAGATTTGTCGACGCTGCAGGGCCATGAACCATTTGTTTCATATGAGGGACTGGAGCAGCTGCATCGTTTCTTGTTTGTTCTTGGGATCACCCATGTGTTGTATAGTTGTTTGGCTGTTGCCTTGGCTATGAGCAAGGTGCGATCTTCATATCGCTGACTGATTCTGATTGACCTAATCTTTATATCCCTGATTTTATATCTCAAGTTCCTGATATTTCAAACTAGTTCAAGTATTTCATTTCCTTGTGATGTCCACTGCCTTCTGAATTAGTGCACATGTTTTGCAGATTTAAAGTTGGAGGAAATGGGAAAATCTAGCTGAACTAGCGGCTGATGCCAATTTGCAAGGTACACAATGGAAACTAAAAATAAAATACTACCTCTTTGATCTGCACTGACTTAGCAACTTCTGAATTTCAAAATAAAAAGTCTTGTTATGCTGGTAAAAAAAATTTCACTTGGTGATGGTCTAATGTAATAGCCTAATTGATGTCAATCTCAAGGCCATATGACACCACTTTCTATCCATTAATTCTGTTCCGCGTAGTACATGTCGTGTTTCTAATTGGAGGAATTGGTCAGTAAAGGTAGATAACCTGATGCCTGCCAACCTGCAACATTTTCAGACTAAGCAAATCAATATTGCGAATGTCTCGTACTTGCTAAACCAAAAAAATTACATTTGTGAATTAATTTAAGCAATAAAGGCTATTCTTCATAAACAAACCGGGCAAGCTGCATGAAGCACTTAACTTCTGTTTGTAGAGGGCTATAGCACAGCAGGCCTGGGTTTCTTTTTGTTAAGTCTAAACCGAAAAAATGGTGATACAGAGATAATTGGGCCAATACAATCATGAACAAAAGAAATATACTCCTCAAATTTGGATGAATTTTTTAGGTTGGAAACTAGAAATGCATTAGTGCCTTTAAGCAAAGACCCCTACTTGAGACTATTTCCTTGGGGGTTTGATATGGGAAATAATCTTTTAGTTCATTGTCAAGGGGTTCTAATAACAAGCAAATTACAAAAACTGTTTTGGAAGATGATGTGCACTTGGCTGATGCAAGTTCATACAGACACTAGTATCTGCTTCTGTATTTGAGTCCTAGAAGATGAGTATTATTCAGAGGTTTTATTTTATGCATTTTTTGTTTCTTTTCAACTGATAACAACTTCTAGTGCATTTTTGAAGCTTTCTTAATTATCCTATTTCTGCATGTCTTTGAAGTACATATATCATCTTGGCTATATTAGCCTTCTCATCTTGGTTTTTCCAATAGCAAAGAAAAACAAGGTCATGACGCGGCAATCTACCTTTATATTTCATCACACATCTCATCCATGGAGCAGGAATCGGCTTCTGATTTGGATGGTAACTTTTCATCCTTTTCATAAAAGATTTGAATTAATTGTACCCCCTCCCTTCTAGTCACCATTTTTAAACTAATGCCTTACATAAATTGTGCTCTCATGACAGTCATTATCACAATTTTATTTTGAACTAGACAACTGTTACAACACCTTGTCAGTCAAAACTTCTTTTACTGTAAACAATAGATGATTCAGATACCTTACTGCTTTTGATCAAATGTCTGCAAGGTAATGTTGATTTGTGTCCTAATACTGCAGGTCTGCTTTCTACGACAATTTAAGAGTTCTATACAGAGATCTGATTACTTGGCTCTGCGTTTGGGCTTCATCAGTGTGAGTATTTTATTATTGATGCCCTTAGTTGTACATGTTTCCTACTGGGCTTATTTTCATTTTGACTTTCTTTCTTTCATATTGCAATAGAAACGTCAAAATATTTTAACAAAGTGCTGCATAGAGTTGCAGATTTTGACACAGTGTGTTCTGTTGACTCTCTTGTTCACCAGAACATCATTTTCTCATTGCTTTATCATTCTATTATTGCACTGATTTGTGTTAATAATATGCAGAAGCACAAACTTCCACTTTCTTATAATTTTCATAAATATATGGTCCGGAGTATGGAAGATGAATTTCAGGGCATTCTGGGTATTAGGTAGGCACTTTTCTGGATTACATAATTTATATCTTTGTAGCTTGATATATTAGTATCTTATTTTGATCTCTTGGGTTAACTTAATTCTATTATTGTTGTTTTATGTACTTGAGTTATCATGCTTTGCCCATGCCCCTAGGAATTAATTGGAATGCTTTTACTTTATGGTTGCAAATCAAGCCTTGTCCTTGAACGTCAATCATAAAAGTAGTCTACATCTTTACTTTAAGATTAATCTTGAAGTAATGGAAATTATATTTATTTATGTTAGATGTAAGGTTCGGATAGTCATTATACAATGCTGAGACCAAAAGTTAACTGACTGGCCTTTTCTCCACATCAGGAAATGTAATACTTGACTGGAAGAGGGTTTTTTCAACACTTTTAATCACAAGTGCCACATTCTTTCGATACTGTTAAGATGAGGTGTTGTAAAAAAAAAAAACAAGGTTAAAACAGCTTACAGTAATCTAATATTGAACATCAATTTCTTCTATATTTCATCATCCTATAACTCTTAAACATATTTGATTTCGTAAGCACTTCTTAATTATCTTATGGGGAAGAAGCATGGTTGTATCTGAATTAACTACTGATTTTGCAGCTGGCCACTTTGGGGATATGCCATAGTGTGCATTTTCGTAAATATTCATGGTAAATTCTTGTATGTTCAGATGCAAATAAATATACTGAACTTATATATATCTGGAGCCTTATTTCCTTACTCTCTTTTTTCCAATTTCTGCAGGTTTGAATATTTACTTTTGGCTTTCTTTCATCCCTGCCATTGTAAGTATACATACTTGTTATCATTGAATTAAACTAAAATACCCTTAAATCAATTTTCTTTCTCATTTTTCATTCTGATGGGTCATTTTCAATCTTCTTGCATTTCAAAGCTTGTCATGCTGGTTGGAACAAAGCTCCAGCATGTTGTCTCTTCCTTAGCACTTGAAATTGTGGAACAAACAGGGCCAGCTACTGGGACTCAAGTAAAGCCACGTGATGATTTGTTTTGGTTTGGAAAACCAGTGATACTACTGAGGTTGATACAGTTCATCATATTTCAGGTTATGAATATTTGCAGTTTATATATTATTTATGAATATTTGCAATAAATCTTCATGAGATAAATCCTCATTCATTTTCTTGTGCATCCCTGCAGAATGCATTTGAGATGGCAACATTTCTCTGGTCCTTGGTAAGACATTAGTCGCATGAAACAATATATAAATTGGCTGGATGCAATTTCAGAGATTTTTCCTTACATTGTAAGCTTGTAATGGGATGGGAAATACTTTGTTGATCAAGTAACATGCTTCTGAAAGCAAGGAAAACTTTCAAGGAGAGTTTACAGAAAATAAAGAAGTAAAAGTCAGATAATATACATCACATATGGGCTTCTTCTTCACTAAAACCTTTTTTTTTTTCTTTTCTCAATTAACCAGAAAAATGTATTATTACTTTAAGATCATTCATATTACAAAAAAGAAAAACCATTATATATTTCTGTTTTATTTTTCCTGTCTAATATTAAATGAAAATTGGTAGGCGAAGTTGTTATACGGTGCATCTAATTTTCGTATTCACACTAATAGCAGAATTGACTGATTTCTGTACTAGTGAGCCTTTGAAAGATAAATTAACAGATCTGTTCTCCCATCTTACAGTTTTTGAGATTTTTTTTCAGTTGTGTGCTTGCTTTTTCATTCATGGGAATTGTATTGAGTTTTTCTCTTTGTAGTGGGGACTTAAGGAGAGATCATGCTTCATGAAAAACCACTTAATGATAGTTATCCGGTTGACCTCTGGGTAAGTTGCCTTCTCTGTTATGTACTTTATCAAACAACAAATTCCAGTCATGCCACTTCTGTTGCTAATACATATGAACAGTATCCTAATTATGCCAATCAGCCCTAGAGACTACGGATTTGTTCGATCAGTAATATGCATCTTAAAATATTTTTCTTAATTTTTCGGAAATTGCAGTGTTCTTGTTCAGTTCTGGTGCAGCTACAGCACAGTGCCTCTGAACGTAATTGTCACACAGGTTTGCTTAAACTCTTCAACAATTCTGAAATATAAATCATTTGATTTATTGGAACAAGACATAAAGTAAATGTAGCATTCTGCAGAATGACAGATCACTATGCACAATGCACATGGATACACAGCTTTCAGTAATTGTTTCCTTTGTCAAACAAACTAGGGGTTTCTTATTTATAGGAACATAGAGAAGTCAGAGAAGATTGAAATTCGTTCAAGTTGTACGAATGAGGTATTTTGATGTTCATTCTTCGTATTTGATGACAACAGATGGGATCAAGGTGCAAGAAAGCTCTGGTTGCTGAGAGTGTCAGAGATTCACTCCATAGCTGGTGCAAGAGAGTAAAGGAGAGGTCTAGACGTGATTCTGTGCATTCGCATGCTACAAGGTCAGTTTGTTCACTTGATACGACAATTGATGAGAGGGATGAAATAACAGTTGCATCTGGCACTTTGTCTCGGAGCTCTTCCTTGGATTCACTCCATCAAGTAACTGTAGCGTCAGCGGAACAGCCTGAAGCTGTTCTTGAGCCGTCTGAACCACCTCAACATGAATACTCATTTCGAGTGGAAGAGTATTTATCTGAATCAGTAAGAATTAGTGCATCACAACCTCCAACCATCAGTGACGAAGATGATGAAGGGAATGGAATGGAAGAAAAGGTGGATACTCTATTAGAGTTGTTTCAGAAAACATGAGTTCTTGACTTCTCAAGCAAGAGTTCAAAGTATTGTTTGACAACTTAGCCAGTTGAGGCTTCTTTTTTGGCATGGTTAAATAGAAGTTATCTCTGATAATTAGGTAGATTATAATGCTGCTGAGTTCAATGTACCACTTAAAGTTCATGTTTGGAATAGTGGCTGAACACTGGATGTATATCCTGTTAAGCAATGCTCAAACTCATTTCCTTCCGCTATAAGTCTCCCTTGTAAGGCCTACCCTTCACTTTTAAACTCAGAAACCTGAGAGAGAGGATTTAAGAGAAAATTCATATAAGGGTTTACCATCTACAATGATTTCATACTACAAATGAGAGTACAAAAACATTAAGCAACTCATTTAATTTGAAATACCTTATCCTGAAATAAACTAAGCCAATAGAAGCAACCACGGTGAAATATAGAGATCACACTTAACCAGTGAGCTCCTCTTCCCTGTGGGTTTCAAGTACAACATCAGATGAGGGATAAGCCGCACAACCGAGGACAAATCCACACTTCAATCTGGTCATCATCAAGGAAGCTCTAATCTTACTGGTCCACACTCCCTTCCACAACTTTGCAAGCATGTGAAGAGCAAGAACCAGCCGTGCAAGAGTAGGGTAGGTCAAGACTGGGCTCCACAGAGACAAAGCTTGTCATGCTGGTTGGAACAAAGCTCCTGCATGTTGTCTCTACCTTAGCACTTGAAATTGTGGAACAAACAGGGCCAGCTACCGGGACTCTAGTAAAGCCACATGATGATATTTGGTATTGCTAAGGTCTTCAATTTCTCCATAACAAAGAACTCAGTGCTTCACAGCATCTATAGAGTTACCTATAAAGAATTGTTGGATGCGCAGCCCAAAAGCTTGGCTCAATTATATTACAATGTTCTACAATAACTCTTTTCAAAGAATTTCCACCAGGTTTTTCGTTCTCGTGCATCATCGTGATGTCTTCCTGCATACAGAAAAAATATAAGAGCTTAAAAATGAAACCTGCATATCAAGGGAAAATAAAGAACTAGGATGTAAAAAACCGTTCGGATAGAAAGTCCTTCGAAGTGGTCTAAAGTGGATCTCAAATTTCATAGATGGTGTGTATGTATGTGTGTTTCTTAATGGCCAAAGGAGAAAATAGTATCTCAGATTAATTGGGAGTGTTGTGTACGTTATCTACTTAAGGCTCCACTAGACCTCCAGGCCATTCCTTTTGTAGCATCCTGGGTGGGTGTTTCACAGACGTGTACTAAACAGAAAAAGGGGAAACCAAGAGAACAAAAAAAACTGCAGAAGAGGATCCACTAATGGCCAACCCCACTTTAGTCAGAATGCTGTGTGTATCTACTCAATAGGACTCCAAAAGAGGTCAACAAACGCAAAAACAATCACTTATCCTTATTTTGTCACCACTTCTAATCTCAGAAAATATAGAAACCTGTTGAAGTTGCATAGAGAATAAAAGATCAATGAACTACACTTTTTCTAGAAGATAGTGGATATAAAGGGTATGCTCCAAAAGATTTCAGTCATAGAAACCTACTGAAAGAATGACCCGCAGAAGAGTTGGGTTACTAATTCCATATCTACTCAACCAAATCAACGTGGGAATATCCCAAGTCCCAACTGAAATATTAGTTACGAGTCAGCAAGGACGGAATTATGCATATTCCATTAATCCACATTTTCCACAGGAAAGTATAAGATGTATCTACTGACACTGGTAATACTAGCTTAAACTTGGGAAAAAAGGGTTGGTTGCCAAACTAGCATCAATGAGATCTGCTATTAAGCAAGTTGGCCATCTGGCCCATGTGATCTCAATTCAGCAGCCCAGTAAACATTATTTTCCTCAAAGGCCAATCCGAACTAATTAGTCCAAGCTTTCCATATATAAACTAACCTTGTTTTCCTGTCATTTTATTATTTGAGTGAAGTTAAAGATGAACCGGTGGTAGGAGTTGCCGACATCTTATAATAAAAAAATATTGCACTGTGAAATTTTCACATCCAATAGAGATAGAAAGACAACCTTGTCCCAGAAAATGGAGGAACCTTGGCGAAACATGGCTGGTAATTTGTGGTTGTCAATACCAAATTGCTTCAGCAATTTTTCTTTGTCTCCAGTCTGAGTACCCTGTCAATTAATTTTTTTATTTTAAAAGAGGGCTACAACGAGAATATGAAAATCATGCAAAAATAATATTCAAGGAACACTAAAAAAAATTGGAATGACATACCTACATACAAAAGAAAATTTTATTAAAATTGATAAAAGTGGAGGGTAGACTCCTAGAGAAGAAAGATTGTGTCCAAAATATACTGCACGGACCAAATACCTTTAGAAAATTCTGAGCTTCACTTTTGCTTTTTCCAGACTTAACAAGCTCCCAGAAACAAGTATTGTATTGATTGTTGATATGGCCTGCAAACCCATTAGAAATTTGACTCCACTGAATTTACAACATTATCCATATGAAGTACATAGTTTTGAATGCAAACTTAAACAAACTGAAAAAATGTATTGCTTCTAGCTTTTAGTAATGTCAAAGAGTTAAATCCCATTCTCTTTTTTGAAAATTTATAGCTGAAATACTCACAATCAACTTGTCTCCAGGCTAGATAGTCTCGAAGAATTTCAACTGACGGATAGCACACAGCACGTCCATCAAAATAAGGAGGGTACTTTAACTCTTTTTTATGGAAGAAATCTTTCCATTTCGTTATGTATACAGAAGTGAATAAAGACACAATAGCAGATACTATCTCACTGCAGAGATGAAGTTGTTAGTAATTCTAATACCGGTCAAAAGGACCAATTTGATTTATGGGGAAAAAGTGCTTCAAGTATAAACCATATGAAGGACCTAGCAGAGAAATATAGGAATTTGAGGCCCAAAAGCTCGTTTCTTCAAACAAAAGGTACTTCAAACAGTGTTATAAAAGAGCTGCACTGAGAAGCACCTTCCTGGGTTGAGAGCAAGCATGACCTAAAATAACCTTAGTTTTGTAATTCACTACAGAAATATTAGTTAATCTATGCATACGGAATAAGAATGCATTGTCAACAATTGTAACTATAAATCTAACATGATCTAAAATCTAACAATAATCTTATTGAATGAATAAATAAATAAAATCCTAACAATCACCTAAAGTCTGAAATACAAAGTAATTCCTGACCAAGAAAATTCATTATTAATAGTTGACCTTCTCAATCAGCTTAATCTTCTGGTTGTTGTACCATTTATTGACTGCTCATCAAAAGTTCTTACATTATAAATTTCCCGGTTAAGTGAATTTTCTTAGGTGTTTGGTGGCTTGCATCTCGTCTCCAAAGCCAAATTTAACTATATTCCATATAGGATATCCATTAACAGCATCTAAAGTTTAGAAACTATAAGAAAGATGATGGAAGAAAAACCTTGCTTGCCTTTGATAGAAATGAGAATCCTTCTTCAGAACAAAGCTGCAAAATAACAGGAACAATTAAACTAATGTTATAGATCACAACTTTCTGATATAAAATCTATTTTATACCTGTATTCATCACTGACTCCATAGGAGAAAACTATGTCTGGAAACTCTTTTACAACAGCTACTGCACATGCATTCATAAGGTTGAGGGCTTGCTTATCATTCGGCTTCACAAATTCATGAACATCTGAAAACCTTCGAAAAGCCAAACAGCTAAACACTGAGTATCATTTCTAGAATCTTAGCATGATATCTAACAACAAAATCACATGCATCCATGTAGAAATTAAATAGTCCATGTTGTATACAGTTTGTAGTGTAATGTTGTATACGGTTTGTAGTGTAACAATGACTTAGCACTTTAGTTGTACCCACTTAATGGTCCAACATGGAAAATTCTCAATAAGTGATCTAAACAGAAGAAGTAAATTTTATAACCTATTAAAATTTTAGGAAAACCATTTGTAGGACACCTCCCCTTAATAATTAGCAACCCACGAGAAAACATTTAGACCAACAACAACCACAATAAGCTACGTTGTCACATGAGGAATAGTTTACCTGTGAAAATGGCAACCATCAATTCTAATAACAATCCAAGTTGAGGGCATCAGTATTTTTTTAAACTGGAAGGACCTAACATAATCCGGTTCAACTTTTCCAATGTCATTTGTAAAGCTACCGAGCTCCTTCATAAGACCAGTGTGATTGTTCCAAAAACATTTTCCAGCTACATTCTTTGAATGGACTATGCTAGACTTTTTTCTAAGTCTCCTGACAGGAGAGCCATTTTCTCTGTGCTTTACAATGTCAATCACCTGAATAATGTACAACGAAGATTTCAGCATGAGAAGTCAGGATGCATCTATAATGTCACGTGAACTAAACACATTACTAAAGGCATCTATAATTCCTGATAAAACAGAAATGTTAAAATATGCATATGCAAGTGCAGGTTTATTTCTTTCAGCATTTTCCATCATACGGATAAAATTAAGGAAGCAAAAAGCCCAAGAGTTCTACCTTTCCAATAGATTGAAATAAAAACTTCCTTGAAACAAAAGTGGAAAGTTTGATTTCCAAGATCAGTATGATAGAGTTCACTACAGAATTGAAAGATAACCTCAGTTTTCAAAATGCAGGATCCTTGTCGGAACATAGGATTCAATTTCTGGTAGTTAATCTCAAAATTTCCGAAAAGAAGATCATTTTTTTCTTCCTTACTAGTGCCCTGCATATTACATAGATAATCATAGGTGAAAAACAGAATTATAAATATCAACATTCAACAACATTCTGTATTTGAAAATTAAAATTTATTTTTAATGGGTGAAAAACTAGACCATTTTCAATAATAGAAAAGAAAAGATTGAAGCACAAGTATCTCACAACATAACGTTAAAAAGGAAAGGACACAAACAATAAATATAAATTGTAAGGATAACTAGACAAACGCATGGTACAGTTTAACATAACCTCTTCCTCAAATAAGCATGCATCTAAAAAAGTCAATTAATGCAGAAAGTACAATTAAATCTTCTCACCCTTAATAACTCCAATGCTTCACTTTCGGTCTTTCCACATTTAATTAGCTCCCATAGGCAAGTGTTATGTAGGTTATTTGTATGACCTGCAAACACAACATGTAAATAGAAAATTCACTTGAAAGTTTTTCTTGAATCAGATACTTGTCATTTGAAAATGACTATATAGTAACTTCCAGAATCAAAACAGCATTATGAGACTACTTACAATTAGTTTGTCTCCATAGAAGATATGATTGAAGGACTTCTATTGAAGCACAGCTTATAACCTGTGCATGAAATGAAGGGGAGTATCTTAACTCCTTATGAGGAAAGAATTCTCTCCATTTCATCACATATACCGAAGTGAAGAAAGATACAATAATGGACTCTACTTTGCTGCACATACAATTTGCATATAAATTATTTCATCAAAATTGAAATTGAATACAACCAAAGAATCACACAGTTACAACAATCTTAGATGCATCACAAACAAAGAAAAATGAATTTAAGGTTGAGAATTAAAACCTGGCACGTCTCTGGTAGAACTTGGATGTCTTCTTGAAAACAAAGCTGTAGACAACACAATGAAGCTCTCATACAACTAAGTTAATATAAATGGAACATAAACAGATTACATCGCAACTGCAGTACCTGTACTCGTCACTGAATCCGTACAAAAACACAACATCAGGAAACTCCTCTGACACACAAATGGCGCATGAGTTCATCAAATTCAAAGCTACCTCGTCATTTGGCTTCTCAAACTCATGAACTTGAGAAAACCTGAAGGAAATTTAAAGGAGTAAATCATTGTCTTGTCGTCTCAAGTTCACACAAGCAACGAGAGGGAAGGACTAAAAACCTCTTAAAACCACGGCCGTTGATTTGAACAACAATGAAATTGGGCAGAAAAACCTCATCTTCGACTTCATACGACTTGACATACTCGTATTTACTATTTGCCATCTCGACCAGCTCTGCTTATCAGAACAATTATCAAACAGTTGTTAAAAACAGAACTAATGATGACATTGGTCATGAAATTATCATCCAACACTTCTTACAAACAGAAAAAATGAGGAGCATTACAGCAAGCCAACATATAATGAAAAAGAAAAATGTGAATATCATATAATCTCCAAATGAATAAAGAGATATCTATCGCTAAGTTTAGATGCATGACAGTTTGTATGATTACCTAGAAGGCTATCATCAGTCTGTAGCACATTACAAGTTTGAGCAAACTGTGTTTACACTACAAACTAAAACCACCAGAATATTACAAACAACACAAAGGGGCACATAGCTAAAATTGAACCCTGCAGTATTCAATTACAAATTAGAGCTGTAAAACTAATCAAAGGATATGTAACAGAGTAATAGAGGAAAACCAAGATTTAATCATCAATGCAGTCCAACGCACCCACCCAAAAAAAGAAGAAGCGCAGCAGCAATTACTTCCAAACATCCAAATCCAAGAGTTAAAAAACAAAGCATATGCATCTGTATCTCATCCAATCCATTCTGGAACTCTCTAACTCAACAAACATTAAACCATTCTCACCCATAAGGATTTACCAAATTAGTAATCACATTTAAAGTACCGGTATTGCTGGAGCTATCTATTACATACACTTTAAATAAGCTCAGTACGTGAGCTTCTAATCCTACTTAGTCCAGTTGCTAAGTAAGCTTTCGTTTAGTTCAAGGTAGGATTGGTGCCACATTCCCTTGAAGTGTTGTCGGCTACATGATCCTTGACTACTAATTTCTCTGAAGAAAAAGTTGAGAATTAATTTTAGAAGAGGCCAGGAGAGGGGATGTGTGTTAAGTGTGATTAGGTGAGGGCAGAGAGAGAGAGAGCAGCAAGCAGCAACACAGTGCAGGTAAGCATCAAATAAAAGCATCTAATGATGCAAATTGAATGCGTGGGATATATAAACCAAAATCGATTACACCACTGTAATTGACTATGAAAACTTAGGGCCAGAAGATAACACTATTATTGTTTATAGTGAAGAGCTCTTGGTTGGCCTGCTCATATAAGTACCTAAAAGAAGAAAAAATATATATTGCCCAGATTCATAGAAGAGCAGGATTGTGAAAATTCAAAAGCCAAAACTTCTAGTCATTGCCACATTGTTCAAACAAAAATAACACATATCTACCAACCAACAGCAGCCAGAAATCAAAAGAAGCATACCTCAAGCACAAGAGAAAAAATACCAAGATCAACCCAACTGAAGAGGCAGAGCACTGCAACACCCAGAAGAAATTTATCAGCTTTCCAACTCTATTTTATCGTTGGGGGAATAGGATTGAGAAGGGAATTTGTTGGTGTTTGAATGTGGAAAGGGAGAGAGAAGCGTGAGAGCGAGAGGGTAAATAGAGCGGGAGAGAGAGAGAGAGAAGCAACGGACTTGGCCACGTTTTTGGTCGTTTGGTTTCCTCTTCTCAACCAAAAATAAGGGCCCGTTTGATAATGTTTTTAGAGAGCATTTTCAGAGAATGTTTTCATAGAATGAAAACGAGAAAATGAAAATGCATTTTCAAAGAATAAAAACGCGTCTGGTAGCTTAGTTGAAAACTGTTTTCAGATAACAAAAACAGTGAAAACGCGTCTGGCAGTAATACGTGAAAATGACAAAAACAATGAATATGTAACTTTAATTAAAATGCCTTTTATTTTTTAATACAACATTATGTAATCAATATGTGAGTTTCAAAAAAAAAATTAGTACATATATTATTTTTAAAAAGTATTTTTTTTAATCATCTAAAAGAATATCATTTAAAAAATAGAATAAAATTTTAAAGTATAAAACTAGAATTATCTTTAAAAAAAATTAAAATGAAACCTCAACCCAACCTTCTCTTTCACTCTCTGCAAACCCGCCCCAATTCTATCACTCCCCTCTCTCTCTCTCTCCCTCCAGATACCTCTCTCATTCTCTCTCTCTCTCTCCAAAATTGAAGAATCAGACCAACCCCACCCAGCAGCACCCTTCTTCTTCCTCTAATTTCCTCTGCACACCCAGCTCTTGGCTCTTAAATTTTCAGCTTCCATAATCCTATTTATTTATTTTTAGAGATAATTCTAGTTTTAGAGATATTGGCTCTTGGCTCTGAAATTTCCAACTTCCAGTTTCATTCATGTAAATTGTGGTCCTCTTTTCCACATTCTCTTCATGCTGCACCCTCTCTCTATCAATGATGGTGGTTCAATTCAATTGCATAGAGATTCTATTGGGTTCGATTGAGTGGCGGTGATGTCAATCTGGTTCGATGGGGTGGTGGTGATTTTGATTGGGTGATGGTGGTGGTTCAAGCTCTGCGTGTGGTTCTCTGCTGGCAGCGTTGATTTTGGTCTGATGGGAATGGGGAGAGAAGATTGAGCGAGAGAAGCAGCGTGTTTTCAGTGTTTGTTTCCTGTGACAATGAAAACAGCTTTTTTTTGTTTTCTACAAGTAGACGTGAAGTTGTTTTTGTTTTCTTAAAACATTCTCTGTGTTTTATGTTTTTGCCCACCGAACAAGTTTTTTGTTTGTTTTTGTTCTCTCAAAATGAAAATGGGCTCTCAAAACATAAACGAACGGGCCCTAA
>NW_018921601.1:158241-180181 GCF_002207925.1 Prunus avium | reverse complement strand
TAGGTAGCAGTAGCAGTAGCAGCAGGATCAACCCCAAATGTGATAAGTTGAAGCGCAAACTTATCTTAGTAGTCTAGAAACTGGTTCTCCCAGTCCAAGGGCACATAATTGATATTATAATTGTTACATAACATAACATTCTTGGGGCTAATCTACAAGAAACAAACTACAACGATCATTCACGTGATATGACTTTGACTACACAAAAGATGGAAAGAAACTTTGATAGTCGGTCTATTACTCTATCTCTATTTCTGACTTCCCTTGATCGACTCATTCCCATTTAGCCATCTAGGGTTATGTGGGCCATAATATTACGTCTTTTTTTGTCTTTTTCAATAAACCGATATTCTAGGAGGAGAAGAATTCAAGTTCGATGCAAGGGACGGACATACTACGCGCACATACATGCATATGTTACCTTACTTCTTATCAAAATGGCCAAAATCCAGGCAAACTTCTTCTCTGTTCAATTTTGTTAAACAAAACGTTAACATGGTTGCTTTGCTATTAAGTTTTAACTAGTATGTTAGATGTCAAAATGGTATTGGTTAGATCTATGAGGCACCGGTAATGCACGCGGTATATCCATACCATCTAATAATTTCCCGTCGCGTATCATATTTTAGCCCGAACTTTTATTTTGTTTAATGCCACCCAGTATTTTATAATTCCGAGTGCAGTTTCTATTTTCTCATGCATCATTCACACACAGGGGACCCCAAGTTAGTGTCAGTCGGATTCGAATCATATCCGGTGCCTGAAAGTCCAGACAGAGTAAAACCGTGGGCTGGAGACAAACGTACATAAACTTGCCAAAAATAAAAAGGTTGCGTAGCATTATTGAGTTCGAAGAATTATAGCCCCATTAAATTGAACACATTGTGATATGCTTGACTACCTCTTTGGGGTCCACCTCCATGGCCCACCTGTGGTCACAACTGGACAATCCTGTACCTTGATGACTAGACACCACATTGGAATTGGCTTCGACATTGAGGTCACTTGAAGGTAGGGTTTCATCCCATCATGCCACTTATATATACATTGTTGCTATCATTAGTTAATCCCATCTTAGAACCGACAGTACTAAGCTAAAGAAAGCATGCATGCATGCATATGTAGCATATACTGCATCTTTCACCTAACCTAACACTAGATTTATAAATATTTTCCGTGAATGAATTGTCATGTACCGATTTTTACCGCGTGCACCCGTACACATGTGTTAAATAATTTTATTAGCATGTTAACACGCGCTCACGTGCGTGCCAATTAGATTTATGTTACTTGCATAAAAATATAACAAATACTAATGTGTCATTTAAAAAAAAACTATCTCAACCAACTTCCCTCTATTTTTGAAATTTTGAATCAAAATAACTTGTCATTTACTATTTTACGCTTTACATTAGATTATTTTTCCTTTTAACTTTTAAGTTTACTGAGGACATTTCGTGGGTTTTTGAATGTATCGCCATTTTGAGCTTCTCTGTTAGTATATAAATATTACTTTATTTTCCTTTTAATTCTTAATTTTAATAATTACGTATAGACGATATAGTTGTATAACCTTAATCCTTTACCTTTTTTTTTATATTGAAATTAATGTTTAGTTGGAATTTTTTCCTGCAATAATGCATTAATAGCAAAGGACCTCATTTTCTCCTGCAATAATAATGCCTATCAAAAAAAGTCTAATACAAGCCTAATACGAAACATTCTTTTCAATCCCTCGGCATTTTGAAAGAAATGTTTTGAATGATGGAGATATGTACCTAATTCTAAGAACCTTTAATCAAAGATTTTTCATTGGATGTGGGGAGCAAATTATAAGGAAAAACTTATTAATATTACGACCAAATAAAGGGTGACACAACAGTTGGAGAAAATATTAGAAAAGAATATGCTAAAACCACTACGTTTCTATATATGCCCATGATGGCACGTAGAAAACACACCAGAAATGAAAGAAAATTCAAATTTGGAGTGTGATAATTACTTAGCAATGTGGCTTAGCTAGCAACGAAGTAAAGTGGAAAACGATATTGAACGGTTTGAATAGAGAAAGATGGAGACAAAGATCTACAGAACGATCATGTGGGGCTTCCACTACCTCAAGAGAAAAATGGGGATAAAGGTCCCCTCTATCATCAATATATGACTATTGTTTCTTTCACTATACAATGTGGGCTACTAAAATTGCATTATTAGGGTCTCTCTTTCTGTACTTCAAAGATAAAAATGACTCTAAGTTTCATGTCACTTTCATTGTGCGCAGTGAACTTCACTATTTCATTGACACTTTGTCAGATCCGGTTCTTAATCAATAAATTTTTCAGTGTAACCGTATCTCCGTCTTACCAATCTACTTATGTTATAATACGTGTATATTTAGTTTTTTGATAGATTATTACCACTAACCCTAAAGATAAATTTGTTTGTTCACCCGTGATTTAACACTTGGATTAATAACATCATGTAGCAATGTTATCGTCACACAATTTTATCAGCCAGATCATCAATTTTCTATGTCTCAGTTAAAGGATTAGTAATATCATGTACCCTACAATATTTAATCATTTGAAAGACAAACTCAATGTTGCCCTAGCGCAGGAGGTAAAAGCTCCCTTATAGCTACAACTGTGGAATATTAATTGTCTTAACTGGATACCCGACCCCAAAAAAAAGTGATAAAATTGAAGAGTTCAATTTTGAAATTTTCTCTATAAAATAAAGGGTTAAATACCTTTTTCGTCACTGAGTGTTATATAAAATTTCAATTTAGTCACAGAGAAAAAAAAAATTGTCCAAATTGATCACTATATTACCCATAATTTACAATTTATAGACATGCCATTTGTTTCCGTCATGTGATTGCGTTAAATAACCTTTTGGTCATTAGATTTTACATGAAATTTTAATTTGATTAATGAGAAAAAAAAATTTGCCAAAAACCATGGAAATGATATCCTCTTCATAGCTGACTGTAGGCTAAAAATTTATCGTGGGTGTAGCATTAATTAAGGCTAAAAATATGATTTAACTAATTCATGTTAATGAAAGTTTAACAATCCCCCTCAAACAGAACAATAGCAACAAAGAGATTATTAAAAAAAAGAAATCATATCGTCTCAAAATGAGTTCATATCTCAACAATAGTTTCACAAAAGGCAAATCCATCTCTTCCAATCTTAATCCCAACCATTACATATTCACAAAAAATCAAATCCATAACTATTTCAGTACATGGATTTGATGAAAAAAAATAAGTTCAAAACAAAGTTGCAAGAGCATATTTATTTTTATTTTTATCAATGACCAAATATTGTAATTTCATGCAAAACCCAATGACCAAAATGGTATTTAAACACAATCACTTAACATAAACTAATAGCAAGTCTAGAAAGTGTAAACTTTGGGTAATACACTGACAAATTTGACAAAAAATAATAATTTTAGTGAGCAAATTGAAATTTGTGTAAAATCAAATACTAAAAAAGGTATTTAACCCTAAAAGAAAACATGCATGCAAGAGAAATAAATGATGTTATTTCTTGAAGGGTGTGGTTGAATTAGCTTTTGCAACCAATTTGAAGCGAGTTGTCTTGTTGCTATAAATTAGAATAAAAACTAAAACTCATTGCAAAACAATGATAAAAAAAATAATAATAATAAATAAGCACTTAAATCACTGATTTTTTTTAGAATTCGCTGATAATAATAATAATAATAAACCATTTTTCTCATTTGGCAAGTCATAACAAAATGATAACTCTTCAATCATTTTCTAAAAGGAGGAAAGGGGAGACTTTAGCTCGCAGATAAACAAAAAGAAGAGACAAGATCTAATCCTTTGAAGATGGTACGTTTTGTCTGATTTTATAGGTGGCATGTTATCATGATTGCAAAGCCAATTTTATTTTTTGGGAAATGACTTTTTAGCGAAAGTTGATTCCAAATTAAAATTTAGGTGGGAACTATGCAACCATTGGAGTTTCAGAGAGTTTGAGTATTCTAAGTGATAGCCTAGAGTTTATGAATTTTTACTGTGCCCTTCACAAACTTCACATAGTTAAAAGATAGATTTTTTCAGAATTTTGAAATTCAATTGATAGAGTTTTGACAAAATTCTAAAGAGTCTTGTAGAATTTAAGAGACTTCATCTGAGACTTCAAATTTGCTAACTCTATCCTTTTATTTAACTTCCAAATTTTGTCCAAATTTGAGATAGAAGATAGATTAGTCACGACAAAGTCTTATCAATTTCAACCCCCATAAAATGATAGGATATCAATATCAATACACTTGTAACTTATTCAAATCCAGCTTGCATTATAGTTCAATAATCTGAATCAATAAATTTTTCAGTGTAACCGTAATCCCGTCACATGGTGTTACTAATCTACTTATGATATAATACGTGTATATTTTTTCATAGATTATTACCACTAACCCTAAATATAAATTTGTTGTTCATCCATATTATAACACTTGGATTAATAACATCATATAGCAATGTCATGGTCACACAGTTTTATCAGCCATATCATCAATTTTCTATGTTTCAATTAAAGGATTAGTAATATCATGTACCCGACAATATTTAATCATTTGAAAGACAAACTCAATGTTGTCCTAGCGCAAGGGGTGAAAGCTCCCTTCTAGCTGCAACTGTGGAAAATAAATTGTCTTAACTGGCTGCCCAATCAAAAACAGAGTAGGAAAAAAAGTGATAAAATCGAAGAGGTCAATTTTGAAATTTTCTTAATAAAAGAAGGGTTAGATACTTTTTTGGTCACTGGGTTTTACACGAAAATTTAATTTGGTCAATGAGAAATCTTTTTAGCCAAATTGGTCACTATGTTTTCTAAATCATTAAATCATTACTTCTCTTTGTTCACCCCAATACTTAAATCATTAAGCTGTAAGTTTTATTATTGTGTAAAAAGACAAAAAAGGTCATCCAACTTAATAATTAACCCTAGTACATCTATACACACCCCACACACCCCACCACTATTCATATCAAGTTTTAGAAAAATACAAACTCCTCTACATTCTATTGTCAGATTACTCTTCTCTTTTAAAGACATAGAAAATTGACAAGCCTACCTCTTTAAATATGCGTGGAAGTTGATGGAAAGGCTTTTTGATTATCAACTCAACAATACCCAAGTGTTGGAATTCCAGTTCCAATTCTTGGAGAGAGGTAAGATTGTTCTCTTTCTCTAGAAAGTATTAAATTTTGGGTTTAGGGTTCTATTTGTTTGTGTTTTTTTTTTTTTTGCTGGGAACAAAAAAAATTGTGGAGTTTAAATAGAAAATCTGTTTTATTTCTTATTTTTTCAGTTTGGGGTGTATTTAAGGGTAGTTTGGGAAGATAGTGGGGTTTTCTTAGAAATTGTGAAAATTTAAATTAAAAGATGGGGTGAACTTAGAACATGGGGTGAACTAAGAGAAGTGTGGGGGTTAAAATAGAAAATCTCTTCTATTATCTTCCGAGTGTAGGTTTTATTTGTATTTCTCAACTAGTTATGGTATATTGTGCTATTAGAGTTGAACAATTGAGGGAAATTTCGGATTGAAATCAAAATTGTGAGGTATAAGGAAAATAAAAAAAGATAAACCAAATTAGAATGAAATCAACAACTTACCAATATATTTTGGTGCTCTATCACTTTGATTACGTCTCATTATTGCCATCCGAAGTCGCAATAGGGTTCTCACTTAATCAATTCAGGCTTCAATATAGAGCACCAAAATATAGAAATTTGATTCCACCAAAATATAATAGAGGAACAAGATTGAACGTGCGTCCTTAAAAACTAAAAATAAAACTACATTTAACGAAAAATAATGGAATGTCTATAAATTGCAAACTTTGGGAAACACAATGACCAATTTGGCTAAAAAAATTTCTCAGTAACCAAATTGAATTTTGGCGTAAAATCCAATGACAACAAAGTGTTTAAACCCTTCTGGCCACGAGGTTTTATATGAAATTTGAATTTGATCGCTAAGAAAAAAAAAACTTTAGTAAAAAACCATGCAAATTATATAGTCTTGCATAGGCTGACCGTAGGCTAAACATTTGTCTAGGTGTAGCATTAATTAAGGCTAAAAATATGATTAACTAATTCATGTTAATAAGGTTTAACAATCCCCATCAAACAGTCACAGTATACGACGTAATTAAAAACAATAGCAAAGAGATTAACAAAAGAAATCATATCCTCTCAAAATAAGTTCATATCTCAACAATTGTTTCACAAAGACAAATCCATGTCTTCAAAAGAGCTCAAATCATAATCCCAACCATTATGAAAACAAAGTCAGTACATGGATTTGATGAAAAAAATAAGTTCAAAACAAACGTGCAAGAGCATACCATTTGTATGGCTTTTGGCTAATATTTTTTTTATAATCAATAACCAAATTAAAATTTCGTGTCAAATCCAGTGACCAAAAAGGCGTTGAACACATTCACTTAACATAAACTAGCGGTAAGTACATAGAATAAAAAGGGCATTTAACCAAATTATAAACTTTTGGTAATACAATGATGAATTTGGCTAAATTCTTTTCACAGTGGCCAAATTGAAATTTTGTGTGAAACTCAATAATCAAAAAGGTATTTCACCCTAAGAGAAAACATGCATGTATGTGAAAAAAATTATGTTATTACTTGAAGGGTGTGGTTGAATTAGGATTTGCAATCAATTTGTGAGCGAGTTGTCTTGTTGCTATAAATTAGAATAAAAACTAAAATTCATTGCAAAACAATAAAATAATAATAATAAGAACAATAATAATAATAAATAAGCACTTAAATCGCTGATTTTTTCAGCATTTTGGCAAGTCATAACAAAATGACAACTCTTCAATCAATTTCTAAAAGGAGGAAAGGGGACACTTTAGCTCACAGGTGAAAAAAAAAAAAAAAAAAAAAGGAAGAGACAAAAATCTAATCCTTTGCTGATGGTAGCGTTTTGTCTGATTTTATAGGTGGCATGTTATCATGATTGCAAAGCCTTTTTATTTTCTTTTTCTTTTGGGGGAAATGACTTTTTAGCGAAATCTGATTCCAAATTAAACCTTAGGGGTAACTTTGCAAAATGGAAATTCAGAGTTTTGAGTATTCTAAGTGATAGACTAGAGTTTATGGATTTTTACTGTGCCTTTCACACACTTCACATAGTTAAAAGATAGATTTTTTTTCAGAATTTTAAAATTCAATTGATAGAGTTTTGACAAAATTCTAAAGAGTCTTGTAGAATTTAAGAGACTCTATTTGAGTTTTGACAAATCCAATTGATAGAGTTTTGACAAAATTTTGCTGAGACTTCAAATTTGCTAGCTCTATCCTTTTATTTAACTTCCAAATTTTGTCCAAGTTTGAGATAGAAAATAGAATAGTCATGATGAAGACTTATCAATTTCAACCCCCATAAAATGATAGTATATAAATATCAATACATTTATAACTTATTCATTTGAATCTGCACAAAGTGGAAAATCCTTCAACTCTACTTTCATTTCTTACTTCATGAACATACCTTAGATCCTGTGAGTGATCCAATCCAATCTAAACCTTGCCACCAAACATGAGGGTAATGAAAATGAAACTTTATTCTTATTTAACATTAATTTATTTTTACTTCTTTTTAAAAGCAAAAGACCACGAAGAATGATCTGAAACTATCCAAAAAAAATAATAAAAATAAAAATTTCTCACATACATGCTCTTACCAATCAAAGTATGAAAACTCAAAATCTTCATTATTGTTGTATAACTAAAAGAGAATTTGTAAGGAGAAATAAAAGGAAGAGAAAAACAATATAATTTGCTCAAACCAACTTGTATTCCATTCATATTTTGTGCCACTATTTATAGGGGTAGAGAGTCCTAAATCATTTACCACTCATAATTGGTAGGTTTACAAGTATATAATTACGGGTATTATGATAGGGTAATTGTGGCTATTATGGTGGGCATCCATAACCTATGGATTTATAACACTCACCCTTGGATGCCCACCATACAATGACATAGTTGCCTCATTAAAACCTTTGCTAAGAAAACCCAATGGGACAAAACCTTAGCGAAGGAAAAGGAGTACCACATTGGTCTAGATCATTGACATCATATTGGATGGGCTAAATGTTGTCTCGTTAAAAACCTTGTTAGGAAAAACCACGTGGGATAAAAACCTGATCAAAGGAAAAAAGAGTATGTTACACATACATCCGATGTAGTAAAACTAAGATGCTTCCCTAATTGATATCTCCCCCTGATCTTCAACAGTCTGATTGCTTGTAAAGTCGTCACATCCTAATACCATACACCAAGTTCTGAAATATAGACTTCGGAATCACTTTGGTAAAGAGGTCTATCAGGTTATCTTGGGAACGAATTTGTTTGACTTCAATCTCTTGACTCTTCTAAAGTTCATGTGTGTAAAAGAACTTTGGTGATATATGTTTGGTTCTGTCACCCTTGATAAACAATTCTTTAATTTGAGCTATACACGCAACATTGTCCTTCATACATGATTGTCAGGAGTTTCAATTAAGTTCATGTCATCGACATACATTGCTACGATTGCGAATCTAAAATTTGATATCTTTATAAAAACACAAGGGTATATGGGATTGTAAACCGGGTGTACTTCTTGTTGTGCATGTGGTCTTGACTTGGGTCAAGGTAAGGGCGTATCCCTAGTCGTGTGAACAAGCTGTTCCCCGGAGATGACCTGCACACTTTAAGCAACAATCAAAATAGGGGCAGACAGGGTTGATCTCAGATGAACCCCCTCTGATGGCAAATTTAGGAGTGTTTTAAGAATAGAGAGAGGGATGGAGAGTTTCTAGATAAGAATCTTTATTACCTTTATCCTAATACAGGTGAAGGGTATTTATAAGAAGGAGAAGGAGATAGCATCTCTCCTTTGGTCTTCCTAGAGAGGAGATATTTATCTTTCTCTTTTCCCTATGGTGGGACTGAAACACATTAAGTGACTCCTCTTTATCACCATGCGTCTATCAGGGACCAAGTGGTTAAAGCGACACTTGGCTTTGGATGTGATGTACATTAACTGATCCCTTTCCATCGCCAGGCTGTTTATCTGGGATCAAGTGGCAAGAAGACACTTGGCTTTGGATGTGAAGCACATTAAATGACCCCTCTCCATCACTAGACTGGCATAAGGCGCATATAAGAATCTTTATTACCTTTATCCTAATACAGGTGAAGGGTATTTATAAGAAGGAGAAGGAGATAGCATCTCTCCTTTGGTCTTCCTAGAGAGGAGATATTTATCTTTCTCTTTTCCCTATGGTGGGACTGAAACACATTAAGTGACTCCTCTTTATCACCATGCTGTCTATCAGGGACCAAGTGGTTAAATCGACACTTGGCTTTGGATGTGACGTACATTAACTGATCCCTTTCCATCGCCAGGCTGTTTATCTGGGATCAAGTGGCAAGAAGAAGCACATTAAATGACCCCTCTCCATCACTAGACTGGCATAAGGCGCATGGAGTGACTAACTCGACAGGTGTTTGGCTGTGTTTAGAATATCAATGCGCGTCTTTGGTCACACGACATCTCAGTGGTCGGGTAGGTGTTCGACTGCCCGACCACGGGTTCACACTATCTCCTGACAAGTTCGGTTATGAGGTATTTTATCGACACCTGGGGTGGTCAATCTGATCGGGTCGATACGAGGGCGACTTAGTCTCTTGTGGCCACGTGGTGCTCTTTGATAGGCTCGGCTTACAATGATGATATGAACTATCAACAGGGATCATTGATGTAGCCTTCCTTAAATCTAATATTCACTAAGACAATTATACCACATTAGTCAGAATTGTTTCAACCCATATAGTGAAAGTCTCAACTTAATGGAGTACATGTTTTGTGATTTCAGGTTTGCTTTTGCCAACTTGAGTCCTTCTGGAACTTGCATATAAATATTAGCATCTAACTCCTCATACAAGTATACAGTAACAACGTCCATAAGACACATATCAAGTTTATCTGAAACTGCAAGACTTATTAAATAGAGGAACGTAATTGCATTCATAACATGAGAACTGCATCAACTTCAAAAAATAGACACACACTGCAATAAACCATAAATATCTCTAAGGATGTGATAATAAACCAAAAAATTAGCGCAATCCTCATCGCCTCCTTAGGCGTCTCGTTCTATTCGACGTAAGAGTTGGCATATATTAGCGCAATGCTGCTCATTTTAGGGCATTTACGTCATTTTTGAGGTCCATCGTCGTTTTGATTTTGGGCTTTATCTGCATTTCTTTTGGGCTCTAGCTCTCAAACTTTAGGCCATTATGAGTACTGTCTTAGGGGGAGCTTATTCAAGCAAATATTTCTTCAATACATAAGAGTTAAGTTATTCTTGTACAACTCTTTGTGGATTAAACATCTAAGGCTTTTTACTTAGATTGACCTTAGGTCCCTTCATACATTCATATCATACATGAAAAAATGTTTTATGTAAAAATATTGGCTAAGTATGAAAAATTATTTTTTGGAATAATCATTTTCTCAAGATAATTTGTGGCGGCTTTTATTCATTACACATCAAATAAGAAAACTTGATTTTATGGGATTTTAGTATGAAGTACATATTGACTTAATGAGCCATCATTTTTAGGCTAAATCGTATTTTGCACTAAAACTAATTTTTCATATATTTTTTTTTGGTCTGAACCATGAGGTGGTCCTGGATGGGCCCCAACTATGGGTGGCAATTTTTCATATTTTGATTTGGTGGGAATTTGATTTTCTTGTATTTTTATTTGAATCCAAATGGGGGGTACTTCCTTATTTACATTGTAAACTTAAGTAAATGGAGTAATATAAAAATAAATGAAAGTAAAAGGACAAAGACATGTTGAAAATGGAAATAAGGTAATTTGTGCAACATCGTCGTTGCGTGCGCGCCTGCCTGTTATGCTCCGCCCTCTGGGGCATTTCATCAAGCAGTTTATGGGCAATTTGCAGGGGTCAACATCTTCGCCCGCAATGGTGGATTCTAGGCTTGCAAGGGTCAATTGATCCATCTTGCCCCTATGTGGATCCGGCCTTGACGGTATGGCCAATCAGATTGTAAAAAATGAGATTCATGGCTCGCTGGTACGTTGCTCTGACATTTTTGAGCCCAAATGGCATGACAACCCATTCATAGGTTCTAATTGCACCTAGGCATCTGAACGCCTTTTTGTGAACGTCATCCTCGAATATAAAGATTTGATTGTATCCAGCATGGTTGACCATGAAGGAAAGAACTTCATGTCTCGAAGCTCCATCTATCAAAAGATCAGCCATAGGCAACGAATATTCATCCTTGGGGGTGGCTAGGTTCAAGTTATGATAATCTGTACATACTCTTAAGTCACCAGTTTTCTTCATTACCGTAACAATATTGGCAAGCCATTCTACGTATCGAGAAATACGTATAAAGCCGGATTTAAGAAGCTGTTCAATTTCTTCTTTTACCTTTGCTTGGACCTCGGCAGAAAATCGTCGTGCCAGTTGTTGGAAAGGTTTGAACCCTTCTTTAATCCTTAACTCATGTTCCACTAGACCTATTTGTAATCCTGGCATCTCGTGGTAACTCCAAGCAAAACAGTCCTTATACTCATGAAGTAGATTTACAACTTTGTTCACTCAACTTAGGACTTAAAAGCACACTAACAAAAAGAGGTCGTGGATCAACCTTAGTTCCTACATTGATCTCCATTAATGGATCTTGAACCTCGGGACGACTGTCCTCCATCTCTGCGGGGGCTGGGTCGAGGTCTTCAATGTTCAAAACTTCTCCATCTCCGGTTTCTTGTAAGAACTCGATCAAGTTCATGGCCGAGTTCGGCTGTGGTGACTCCTCGGTCCATTGCTGCAGCATTCGCTCCCTCAGGTAGGTGATCGCAGCTTCTCATTCCTCTCTTGTTGTGGTGTCACTCATTATAAAAACTTGTTAAGTCTATCAACACCTTATGCGCCGAGTCCTAAAGAACATTTTCGGCGCATAACTCAAGAAATTTTTTGACCGAGATCCTTGTTGGTCAGCCACTTGCATCATGTCCAATGAAAGTGATCTAGCAAACATCATCGCCATATATCTTGGCATGTACGGAGTGAACATGAAATGGCTTTTTGTCTGCTGGGTGAATTGACACTTCTTTGTCGTCCTAAAAGAATAGTAGTTGGAAAATCGAGGAAGGTATACAATTTTTTTGGGTCTTGGTCGAGTAGCATGTTGTAGTCGACGTTTGAGTCAACAACATAGAATGCCGCTATTCGTGTTTGATTGGCCATGGTTATCTTTAATGGCAACACTCCCTTGGTATTGGTTTTGTCACTGATGAAATTGCTCATAGTGAACCCACTTAGGATGAGGTCCCTCTCGATTTTGCTCAACTTCTTCATCATTAAGGATGGGAGAATATTGACCATGGCTCCGTAGTCAACGAAAACCTTGGATAATGACATTCCCTCAACTTGAGCTATGATATATAGTGATTTGAGATGACGATGTCTGTTTGGCCCATTCATGGGGATTATTTCCTTCAAATCCACTGCTAGGAGGTCCTCTGGTGATCTTGGAATGGAACTTGGGCCAGGCAAAATCATCACCATGTTGATATCCACTTCGTCTAAAACTGAGGGGTTGTCAACTCCTGCATCGTCTTATTCTACAAGAAAAGAGTATAGCTCGTTAAGTTCAGCCGCTTGGAGATCCTCGGTCGAGTCCTTCTCAATCGAATCTACTTCTTCCATTGCGAGTTAATATTCCTTCTCTTCGAGCAAAGAATCTTTGGCCATCTTGAGTTCTGCAGTCACATCCTGATTGGTCGAACTCTCTTTTGGTGTTGAGTTGTCTTCCATTCTCGATTTGTCGGCCATGTTTGGTCGTTCATCTACTCATTTTTTCATTCATTTAGCCTCGCACTCTAAAACCTGCAAAGTTTCGAATCGAGAATCTCTAGCTTCTAAGTACTAACCAGCATGTTCACTCGGATCTTTTCCTCAAAGGCTAAGCTGAGCAAGGTGTCGGCCAGGGCCATTGAAAAATACTGTTGTAAGAAAGCCAAATCCCTCACGGTGATTGGGTCCTTTGCTTTGGTGATCAAGAGTCGTTCAGCCCGTGGATTCTTCAGTGCCAGCTTAACAGCTTTTTAGCTTCTTAGACCATGCCATTGAGATCAATGGCCGAATATATTTTGTGAAATTCCTTTAGGAAATCCAAGCCGACCTTGGAGAAGGAGGGTCTCATTTTGGGAAAACGTCGATTGTGTCTTTCGTGTCTAGGCTTGGATGAACTTCTAGTTTATGTTGCCCAGGGAATGGCTTGTTGGCCGAGTTTGTGGCTATTATTTGGGCCAAACCTACGTTCTGCTCCTGATTTTTAACTTTCCTAGGTAGGGTCAAGTCTGCCTTGGCGAATTGTACCCGCCTTTTGCAGTCTCCTGAGCTGGGTTTTCGTCTGAACCTCACATCTCCCTTTTGTCGTCGTATTTAGATACTGATGATCTGTCATGAACCATGTATAGTTTGAAAGTTCTTACTACCCGTGACGCAGTTCTGGAATTCTAGTCGTGTTCGGCCTCTCTTGTTGGCAAGTGTTCCCCTAGCCAGTCGAATACGTTTGTGTTTCAGAACGCTCGGTTCGGGTATGCTCCAACATGTTCTAAAACTAACCGAGAAGATTTCGCTACTCTTCTCTTCTGCTTCCTTGACTTCGATCGTTCCTTCCTAATTTCATCTATACATCACCCACAAAGTGTTGGTTCGGCCGATAACAACTTTTTCTTCCTTTTCCCTGATACGTCGGTCGTGGTCAGATCAACCTATGGCACAGGAGAATTGCTTCTCTAGGGCACATGAGTGAGGACGTGAACATCACCTCTTTTGGGCTCGACCTATGATGATTTCTTTCTTTTCTTTCACACGTTGGCCATGGCCAAATTGACCTTTGGCCTAGGAGAATTGCATCTCTAGGGTATCTAAGTGGGGAAGTGAACATCAATCATGTTGGTGAAGGCTTCAGGAAATGGCTCGCTAATTTTATAACTCAAAAATAATTTTTAAGTCGAAAGCCACAAAAACCCGTTTAGTTGGCTCATTTTTAAAAACACAAACCCAAAACAAAACTAAAAACATCGCCATTATTTTATTTTATTTTAAAAAAAATTGAGGTTTTGTCAATGGGGTCTAGCCCAGTGCAAAAGGACTTTGACTTGCAGACCAAATGTCTCAAATTTGGATCTTGCCTAATCTGATCCGATAATGATCCAATTTGATTTGATATAACATATATTTTGTTTTATTTTATTTTCACTTACTTATTAAGTTTATATATATATGTAACAATCTTGTGAATTTTTTTGTAAAGAAATAAAAATATTTTTCAATTATTTGTATATATGACATAAAAGAATTCGGATTGGGTTATCGGATAATTCAACAAATCTTATATGGATCTAGTTGTTAATGATCCGTTGAATTTTTGGATCAGATTAAGCCGAAATTTTTTTGAAATCAAGTCGAATAGGATTTCAGATGCTCTGCTCCATCTCGAACCGTTTACATGCCTACCCATCCCCATCCCTAATAAGAATTTTTGGGGAATCCTCATCGGGGGTCAATCTCCCAAACCCGTCCCAACTTCCAATTTACAAAAGAATATACATATTTATCATACATTATAATGCTTCAATTTTACTTTAAACTATCATTCAACTTATTTACATTCAATTGTGCTATAAAATTCAACTCAGATATTGCAATGACAAAAGTCCCACATAAAGTAGTCCCACATCAAACAATTATAATGAAAAGGAAACAAATAAAGTATTAGAAAAAGAAATGAAACGGAAAACAACCCAAATTTTTTTAAATGTTTACTATGCATGTTTTATTATTATTATTATTTTTTTTAAAAGAGAGTAAAAAACCTAGTTTTTTGGTTAAGGACCGTACAATAAAGTTGATAAATCCAAACGATTAGTACGAATACTTCCATTACACATTAAGAAGTTAAGTGCCTTAAAATATAGGTTTCCATCTTATCCTAGGTTAATTGTCAAAGATCCTAGTATTAATTATCAACATTAACAACCACTCATGGCATTGTTACTTATTATTATTAAAATGAAAATTGTATTGTCTCTTGTTCTATATAAACTCACGTGTTTCTTTCTGCATTACTCATTGAGATGTTGCCTGCAGATGCTTTTATGTTGGGAGGCTAAAAAGCATGTAAAATTCACATGTGAGTGAAGGGAAATGAAGGATGTCATAATTAATTTTAAAAAAAAGCATGATATCATTTTATTTCCTTTCAATTAATAATGTGATATTATTATGTGGGTCTATGGCTCTAAACAACAAAGCAAAAGCTAGGCTTTCCATAAACTTCAAATGGTAAGGAAAAGCAAAATCATAGAACAAAGGACACTTTAATCACTCTCTGTTGAAAAAAGTGTTGTGTGGGATCAATCAAGTGGCTCAAAGAATTTAAATTGAATGTTGGTTGGGTGTCTCTGATTATATCCTAAGCTATTTCCTTATGAACATTAACTTAATTATCAAGGTCAAAACTTTATTAGGACCCAACAATTTTTCTTACAATAATTTTCTTCTGTTGGGTCCAATAATACAAAGCACATAAGAACATTTTCCAATAATATAAAGTTTGGACCTTGAGATCATGAAAAATTTCCTTATGTGAGATTATTATATAATAATATGACAAAATGGATTTAATCCTGACTAAAATGTGGAGTCTTTTAATACTAATGATAGAGAATTGGGTATCCTTAAACTTGGGAGAGGAGATTGCCCTTCATCATTTCTTAATTAAAAGAAAACTAACTTTATGAGTGGGAAAAGTCAATTTCTGGGTAGTTTTCTTTTGGGATTTTCACAAAAAAGTAGGTGTAAAAAAAAAAAAAAAAAAGGAAGAAAGGTAATATTGACTGAACGTTTAAAGAGAGAGCCTTTTGCATATTCTGTGGTCCGTAAACAACCGATGGTAATTGTGCAGGTCTCAGACAGACACCCTTCAGAGGACGCACTTAAACCTCTCTCTCTCTCTCTCTCTCTCTCTCTCTCTCTGTTATAAGCAGCTTTCTATCTATATACAGCCAAAGAAGTGGAAGAAAGCCCGAGGAGGGAGAGAGAGCCTTTTCTTTACATATACTGGAGCTGATAAAGATTTTATCTTTTGGTGTTTTGGTAAACGGTAAGAAATATTTTATCTTTCACTGCATTTTCTTGGAGTTAATGATCATGTTGGTCTATGTTTAGTTTGCTTGCTGCAACATAGTTTTGAGACATTATATACTCTGGGTTTTTTTGGGGTGCTTTTGTGCTCAATATGTGCATGCATGCGTTTGTGGGTTTAAGTCTGTCTTTTTAGTCTCACTCTGAAGAAATTTCCCAGTTTTTGTTTCAGACTCTCTGTTGATTTTTCCGGTGACTGATCAAGACTTCCGTTTCTTTGGGTCTCGGTCCTTTACTATCTTGGACTATGCCGTGGGCTAAGAATTTGGTTTCTTGGCCTTGGGTCGAATTGTTTCGGCCCAAGCTTCACTGGGCCTTGGGTTCCAACCTGAGCCGAGTCTGTTGCCATGGTCGCGGGCCTTTAAAGCTGGGTTTGTAATCTGTTCAGTTGGGCCAAACTTGTGAAAAAAATGGGCCCACATCATGTCATTAATCCTCATTGGGCCCATATGGAAAATTTCTAGTGTAAACAAAGATATGGATATGTCGTTGAATTGCAATGAATATCAAACTATAATTAAAAAGTGGCCAAAATTGAACATTACAAAAAAAACAAAAAACAAAAATCGAATATTCATATCAACTATATAGAATATTTGGCCAAAATTATAACAAAAAAATAAAATAGATAAGGATCATTTGAATAATGATTCAACCCCTTCATTCCAGCATTAATAATTTGTTTGCTGGATGAAATCAGCAAACAACAGGCTGTATTTGACCTTAAAAATTATTGTTTTCAGCTTTTTTTGCGCAATTTGTCTCCTTGCTTGTTTCTCTCTTTTCTTTTCCTTTCGTTTTCTAAATATATTTCTTCATTTGTTATGGAAAAAAACCATGTTAGCTTCAGATTGCAAAGTAGTTCTAGGAATGTATTCAATGGAGAAGTTTGAATGGCAAGCAAAAACAACGAGTGTTGTCTTGGAATGTAGAACCAAAAACATGGAATTAATGTCAGGTATAGGAACTTAGGGCTAGTTTGGTATTCTACTTGGATCTAATTTTATAACTCAAAAATAATTTTTAAGTCGAAAGCCACAAAAACCCGTTTAGTTGGCTCATTTTTAAAAACACAAACCCAAAACAAAACTAAAAACATCGCCATTATTTTATTTTATTTTAAAAAAAATTGAGGTTTTGTCAATGGGGTCTAGCCCAGTGCAAAAGGACCTTGACTTGCAGACCAAATGTCTCAAATTTGGATCTTGCCTAATCTGATCCGATAATGATCCAATTTGATTTGATATAACATATATTTTGTTTTATTTTATTTTCACTTACTTATTAAGTTTATATATATATGTAACAATCTTGTGAATTTTTTTGTAAAGAAATAAAAATATTTTTCAATTATTTGTATATATGACATAAAAGAATTCGGATTGGGTTATCGGATAATTCAACAAATCTTATATGGATCTAGTTGTTAATGATCCGTTGAATTTTTGGATCAGATTAAGCCGAAATTTTTTTGAAATCAAGTCGAATAGGATTTCAGATGCTCTGCTCCATCTCGAACCGTTTACATGCCTACCCATCCCCATCCCTAATAAGAATTTTTGGGGAATCCTCATCGGGGGTCAATCTCCCAAACCCGTCCCAACTTCCAATTTACAAAAGAATATACATATTTATCATACATTATAATGCTTCAATTTTACTTTAAACTATCATTCAACTTATTTACATTCAATTGTACTATAAAATTCAACTCAGATATTGCAATGACAAAAGTCCCACATAAAGTAGTCCCACATCAAACAATTATAATGAAAAGGAAACAAATAAAGTATTAGAAAAAGAAATGAAACGGAAAACAACCCAAATTTTTTTAAATGTTTACTATGCATGTTTTATTATTATTATTATTTTTTTTAAAAGAGAGTAAAAAACCTAGTTTTTTGGTTAAGGACCGTACAATAAAGTTGATAAATCCAAACGATTAGTACGAATACTTCCATTACACATTAAGAAGTTAAGTGCCTTAAAATATAGGTTTCCATCTTATCCTAGGTTAATTGTCAAAGATCCTAGTATTAATTATCAACATTAACAACCACTCATGGCATTGTTACTTATTATTATTAAAATGAAAATTGTATTGTCTCTTGTTCTATATAAACTCACGTGTTTCTTTCTGCATTACTCATTGAGATGTTGCCTGCAGATGCTTTTATGTTGGGAGGCTAAAAAGCATGTAAAATTCACATGTGAGTGAAGGGAAATGAAGGATGTCATAATTAATTTTAAAAAAAAGCATGATATCATTTTATTTCCTTTCAATTAATAATGTGATATTATTATGTGGGTCTATGGCTCTAAACAACAAAGCAAAAGCTAGGCTTTCCATAAACTTCAAATGGTAAGGAAAAGCAAAATCATAGAACAAAGGACACTTTAATCACTCTCTGTTGAAAAAAGTGTTGTGTGGGATCAATCAAGTGGCTCAAAGAATTTAAATTGAATGTTGGTTGGGTGTCTCTGATTATATCCTAAGCTATTTCCTTATGAACATTAACTTAATTATCAAGGTCAAAACTTTATTAGGACCCAACAATTTTTCTTACAATAATTTTCTTCTGTTGGGTCCAATAATACCTCTCTCTCTCTCTCTCTCTCTCTCTCTCTCTCTGTTATAAGCAGCTTTCTATCTATATACAGCCAAAGAAGTGGAAGAAAGCCCGAGGGGGAGAGAGAGCCTTTTCTTTACATATACTGGAGCTGATAAAGATTTTATCTTTTGGTGTTTTGGTAAACGGTAAGAAATATTTTATCTTTCACTGCATTTTCTTGGAGTTAATGATCATGTTGGTCTATGTTTAGTTTGCTTGCTGCAACATAGTTTTGAGACATTATATACTCTGGGTTTTTTTGGGGTGCTTTTGTGCTCAATATGTGCATGCATGCGTTTGTGGGTTTAAGTCTGTCTTTTTAGTCTCACTCTGAAGAAATTTCCCAGTTTTTGTTTCAGACTCTCTGTTGATTTTTCTTCATTTCCTCTATGACGGTCAATGATGTCCTTTATCTTTTTGTAAGTTTTTTGTTCTTTGGCGGAGATCTTACATGGGGTTTTTGCCTCTTTGTGTTGTTATGCAAAATTAGCACTACCAAATAAGATCTTTACACTTGGGTAAAATCTTTCTTCTTGTTCCAACTGAGAACTTGGGTCATCTGGTTCTCTTTGTTCTTCATATTACAAAGTTCTGGAAATAAGATCTAACAGTTACATCATGCATAAACATATTCAATTTGCAATGGGGTTTCTCCAATATGTATGTTTTAGTTCTGGGAATCTTTAAAGTTAACAAAATATGGTTCTGATGTGTGGTTCATGTGGATCTTGCAGACTTCATTGGATGGTTATAAGCTGTGATCTGACACAGTTTCCTAGGACAGCCTGAGAAACGATGCCAAACCAGCTATGGTTTGCACTGCTAATGATTTGCAAGAGTGGAAAGATTTCCCCAAGGGCCTTAAAGTTCTTCTCCTTGATGAAGACAACAGTTCTGCGGCCGAGATAAAATCAAAGCTTGAGGCCATGGATTATATTGGTGAGAAATTTCTATCTTCCCTTTTTAAAAAAAAAAAAAAAATCATTTTTCTTCTCTTAAACAATCTTCTTTCCTGAACTAGAAATATTGGTTTCACCCTTTTCCCATTTCTTCATTAATTTTCCATGAGTATACTGGTACACCTTTTTTTCCCATTAAAGCATCTTATAATGATTCTCTATATAGATGGATTCTTGCTTCCGTTTGAATGTGGTTTTGGATTTTAGTCATATGGAGGTTAGAAAGGTACCTGACCATGGAAAAAGAATCAATTTCTTGCTCACTAAAGAAATAAATTAAAATCCCAATTTCATATTAATACTTTTGTGATCCAAATGTTGAAAAGTGGCTTTCAGTTTTTTTTTTAAAATTTTAAATTTAAAGGTAAACTTATGCTTTTCTTCCGATAATGATCCAATTTGATTTGATATAACATATATTTTGTTTTATTTTATTTTCACTTACTTATTAAGTTTATATATATATGTAACAATCTTGTGAATTTTTTTGTAAAGAAATAAAAATATTTTTCAATTATTTGTATATATGACATAAAAGAATTCGGATTGGGTTATCGGATAATTCAACAAATCTTATATGGATCTAGTTGTTAATGATCCGTTGAATTTTTGGATCAGATTAAGCCGAAATTTTTTTGAAATCAAGTCGAATAGGATTTCAGATGCTCTGCTCCATCTCGAACCGTTTACATGCCTACCCATCCCCATCCCTAATAAGAATTTTTGGGGAATCCTCATCGGGGGTCAATCTCCCAAACCCGTCCCAACTTCCAATTTACAAAAGAATATACATATTTATCATACATTATAATGCTTCAATTTTACTTTAAACTATCATTCAACTTATTTACATTCAATTGTACTATAAAATTCAACTCAGATATTGCAATGACAAAAGTCCCACATAAAGTAGTCCCACATCAAACAATTATAATGAAAAGGAAACAAATAAAGTATTAGAAAAAGAAATGAAACGGAAAACAACCCAAATTTTTTTAAATGTTTACTATGCATGTTTTATTTTTATTTTTATTTTTTTTAAAAGAGAGTAAAAAACCTAGTTTTTTGGTTAAGGACCGTACAATAAAGTTGATAAATCCAAACGATTAGTACGAATACTTCCATTACACATTAAGAAGTTAAGTGCCTTAAAATATAGGTTTCCATCTTATCCTAGGTTAATTGTCAAAGATCCTAGTATTAATTATCAACATTAACAACCACTCATGGCATTGTTACTTATTATTATTAAAATGAAAATTGTATTGTTCTATATAAACTCACGTGTTTCTTTCTGCATTACTTATTGAGATGTTGCCTGCAGATGCTTTTATGTTGGGATGCTAAAAAGCATGTAAAATTCACATGTGAGTGAAGGGAAATGAAGGATGTCATAATTAATTTAAAAAAAAAGCATGATATCATTTTATTTCCTTTCAATTAATAATGTGATATTATTATGTGGGTCTATGGCTCTAAACAACAAAGCAAAAGCTAGGCTTTCCATAAACTTCAAATGGTAAGGAAAAGCAAAATCATAGAACAAAGGACACTTTAATCACTCTCTGTTGAAAAAAGTGTTGTGTGGGATCAATCAAGTGGCTCAAAGAATTTAAATTGAATGTTGGTTGGGTGTCTCTGATTATATCCTAAGCTATTTCCTTATGAACATTAACTTAATTATCAAGGTCAAAACTTTATTAGGACCCAACAATTTTTCTTACAATAATTTTCTTCTGTTGGGTCCAATAATACAAAGCACATAAGAACATTTTCCAATAATATAAAGTTTGGACCTTGAGATCATGAAAAATTTCCTTATGTGAGATTATTATATAATAATATGACAAAATGGATTTAATCCTGACTAAAATGTGGAGTCTTTTAATACTAATGATAGAGAATTGGGTATCCTTAAACTTGGGAGAGGAGATTGCCCTTCATCATTTCTTAATTAAAAGAAAACTAACTTTATGAGTGGGAAAAGTCAATTTCTGGGTAGTTTTCTTTTGGGATTTTCACAAAAAAGTAGGTGTAAAAAAAAAAAAAAAAA
>NW_018921601.1:112057-157682 GCF_002207925.1 Prunus avium | reverse complement strand
CTCTCTCTCTCTCTCTCTCTCTCTCTCTCTCTCTGTTATAAGCAGCTTTCTATCTATATACAGCCAAAGAAGTGGAAGAAAGCCCGAGGGGGAGAGAGAGCCTTTTCTTTACATATACTGGAGCTGATAAAGATTTTATCTTTTGGTGTTTTGGTAAACGGTAAGAAATATTTTATCTTTCACTGCATTTTCTTGGAGTTAATGATCATGTTGGTCTATGTTTAGTTTGCTTGCTGCAACATAGTTTTGAGACATTATATACTCTGGGTTTTTTTGGGGTGCTTTTGTGCTCAATATGTGCATGCATGCGTTTGTGGGTTTAAGTCTGTCTTTTTAGTCTCACTCTGAAGAAATTTCCCAGTTTTTGTTTCAGACTCTCTGTTGATTTTTCTTCATTTCCTCTATGACGGTCAATGATGTCCTTTATCTTTTTGTAAGTTTTTTGTTCTTTGGCGGAGATCTTACATGGGTTTTTTGCCTCTTTGTGTTGTTATGCAAAATTAGCACTACCAAATAAGATCTTTACACTTGGGTAAAATCTTTCTTCTTGTTCCAACTGAGAACTTGGGTCATCTGGTTCTCTTTGTTCTTCATATTACAAAGTTCTGGAAATAAGATCTAACAGTTACATCATGCATAAACATATTCAATTTGCAATGGGGTTTCTCCAATATGTATGTTTTAGTTCTGGGAATCTTTAAAGTTAACAAAATATGGTTCTGATGTGTGGTTCATGTGGATCTTGCAGACTTCATTGGATGGTTATAAGCTGTGATCTGACACAGTTTCCTAGGACAGCCTGAGAAACGATGCCAAACCAGCTATGGTTTGCACTGCTAATGATTTGCAAGAGTGGAAAGATTTCCCCAAGGGCCTTAAAGTTCTTCTCCTTGATGAAGACAACAGTTCTGCGGCCGAGATAAAATCAAAGCTTGAGGCCATGGATTATATTGGTGAGAAATTTCTATCTTCCCTTTTTTTTTTTTTTTTTAATCATTTTTCTTCTCTTAAACAATCTTCTTTCCTGAACTAGAAATATTGGTTTCACCCTTTTCCCATTTCTTCATTAATTTTCCATGAGTATACTGGTACACCTTTTTTTCCCATTAAAGCATCTTATAATGATTCTCTATATAGATGGATTCTTGCTTCCGTTTGAATGTGGTTTTGGATTTTAGTCATATGGAGGTTAGAAAGGTACCTGACCATGGAAAAAGAATCAATTTCTTGCTCACTAAAGAAATAAATTAAAATCCCAATTTCATATTAATACTTTTGTGATCCAAATGTTGAAAAGTGGCTTTCAGTTTTTTTTTTTAAATTTTAAATTTAAAGGTAAACTTATGTTTTTCTCTGCACTAAAATTAGAAGTTGAATGCAGGGGAAAAACCAAAGTTATCCTGTTTAGATCTAACTAGCATAACTTTATATTGTTTTATCAGTATAATTTCCAAGTTTGTTTTCTATCTGTTTTGCATTCATGTATACACTCTCTTGGTAACATCATCATGTCTATTGCAGTTACTACGTTTTGCAATGAAACCGAAGCGTTATCAGCATTTTCAAGCAATCCTCAAAGTTTCCAAGTTGCAATTGTTGAGGTACTGAACTTAAATGTAGCTATAACTCAATTTTGTTATTTTCAGAGAAATCTGACATGCTTCTTCGGAGCATTGATTCTTGTTTGCTGGTTTGGAACATCCCAATGAAAAAAGAACCCACTCTGTTCTTTGGTGGAGCATTTTCTAGAAAATGTGTTCCCAGCTAAACCTGTTTCCTCTTATTCAGTATTTTAATACCATTGCGATGCTCAGTTCAGCAACTAGAACTTTTTGAACAATTCCCTTGATTCGTACAGTCTCAGAGTGCTTTAGCTGTCATTCCTGTAGCTGGATATATCCTAATAAGACTTATGGTCCCAGGTAAATGCAAGCAATGGCCATGGGGTTTTCCAATTTCTCGAAACTGCCAAGGACTTGCCAACCATTAGTAAGTTTATAAAGTAAACCTGAACCATTTTAAATTTGACAAAAAATTGTATTTTTTTCTTTTGCTTATTCATGATTTGTATTTGTTCCTGTTTTTAGTTCCTTTGATGATTTTGTCCGTTAACCATTTTATAAAAATATTTTGTGTTTTATTGTTTAGTATCTTTCTGAGTTTCGAATAACTTGTTAGATCATTAAGCATAACTAAGCATTAACGTCAATGATAACTTTGTTGCTTCTAATATATTACTTGATTTCTAATGTGAAGCTACCAAATCTTCTTTACAGTGACTTCAAACATTCATTGCCTGAACACCATGATGAAGTGTATAGCGGTAAGATATTTGCTCTAACCTCTTATTTAATTCAAAAGTGCAACAGCAACATGCTCTACTCTGTTTGGATTTCTGGTATATTTCCCCCATAGAGTTCATTTCAATAATAGTCAAACACCATGAACTTCTCCTTTTGAAATCTGCTGCCTGATCAAGGAGTGCTAATTTTGGTGATTTCGATTTAGGTCTACCATCTTATTGCTCAAATCATAACTGGAGATTCTACACTGCTTTTCCATTCAATCATATTTCATTCATATATTTGACAATCTATTTTCAGCTTGGTGCAGTTGAGTTCCTGCGGAAACCACTCTCGGAAGACAAACTTAGGAATATTTGGCAGCATGTTGTTCATAAGGTCTGTCCAGTATGGTAACGTTGTGTCAAGATCTACCACAAAGTTTTATGCAAATGCCGTAAGTAGAAATTTTCTGATTTTGTAAATCCTGAACAGGCATTCAATGCAGGAGGGAGTGCCATCTCTGAATCACTGAAGCCTGTCAAAGAATCTGTAGTATCCATACTGCAGATCAAACAGGAAACTGAAGAACAGAAATGTAAAATCTCAGTAGAAACAGAAAATGTTTCCAGGGTTCATGAAAGTGACCGTGAGCAGTCAGTAGGAAGTGATAAGTACCCAGCTCCCTCAACCCCACAGCTTAAACAGGGATCACGATTACTCGCTGATGGGGATTGCCAAGATCAAATTAACTGCTTATCAGAGAAAGAGAGTGGGGAGAATGACAGTGAATCTAAATCAGTCGAAACTACATGCAGCAATCCAATTGATGAAGGGACAGTTCAAATGAGTGAACCTCAAATGGCTCGGAAAACGGTGGTTAAAGAGGAAAATGACTCGGTTAAAGGCTCTCAGCACCCTCATAATAGAAACAGTGGCAATGATGTTGGTGGTGCTGCTGAAAATCTGAGTAAAGCATCTGCTCCCAATAATTCATGCAAGTCTAATCGGAAGAAGATGAAGGTAATTTGGATTTCAGAATCATGACAAATTGTTTGATCTCTTCCAATTGTTCCCCATACTGGTGCTGGCGACATCGGTTTTTTCTGTTCATGAGAAGCATTCGCATTTGGTTGCTTCTCAATTTTCCCCAGGCATGCATAATAAAAGGATGCATGCATGTGTACCCTAATCTTTTTTATATTCATCAAGTAAGGGTGCAAATTTTTACTGGACTCTTCTGATTATGAATATTCATAAGTTTAATCTATGATCACGAAGTTTGAGCTTGCCATTGACTTGAAAGAACAACTGCTTGATAAAACAACATTGCCTCTTAGTTTGATTATCAAAAAAATAAGATGCTCTGGTTTTGTCAGCTGTCCTTAAAAATGGAAACAACTAGTCCACTTAAAAGCATGTTGCAGGTTTAGTAGACTAGTAGTCCTCTCGGAAAATGATGTACTAATTTGTTTTCATCAGAAAGGATTATGAGTGCACATGATTGTTTTGACAATCTTATCGCATTTGGTTTTTTGTCTTTGGTTTCAGGTAGATTGGACGCCTGAACTGCACAAGAAATTTGTGCAGGCAGTGGAACAATTGGGTGTGGATCAAGCCATTCCTTCTCGAATACTAGAGCTGATGAAAGCTGAAGGTTTGACAAGGCATAATGTAGCAAGCCATCTCCAGGTGGGCATTTTATTCTTTTATAACAAATCAAGTTATCGTTTGCTTGATGATGGAACTATAATTGCTGGAACCTCTTAAGATGTTGTTGAGACTTGTTTTATGATAAACCTATTGCATTGCATAACAACTCTTTTTATACTAAATTTGTTGATTACTGAGACATAAAAAAAGAGAATCAGTAAGAAGCTGTCTTTGTTGCTGCTCTCCTTAGTAAATAGAAGCATGTGTATCCCCATAGTTGCTAATGATCTAAAGCCTTATCCTATACAGTTCGCATAACTGAGATAAAATTTGTTTCGAGAACTTTTTCTACCAAGCATTTTTATTGTTTGAAATCCTATGATCTCAGTTAAGTTAATCCTCTTTTCTGAGTGTCCGTCTTGGTATTGATCAGTGCCAACAAGTTTATCATCCCCCATCCCAATTCTGACCTAATGAGGTGATTGACTATTGTTATCATGCAGAAATATCGCATGCATAAGAGACACATCTTACCCAAGGAAGACGACCGGAGATTGCCACATCCTAGAGATCCAATTCAAAGGAGTTATTATCCTCAGAATCAGAAGCCTATCATGGCCTTTCCCCCATATCATTATAATAATTCCTTATCCATGGCACCAGTCTATCCTATGTGGGGACAACCTGGCAGTCAACCAGCTGGTGTCCAGATGTGGGGTTCACCTGGCTATCCCCAGTGGCAACCATCAGAAAGTTGGCATTGGAAGCCTTATCAAGGGGTAAGTTTGTCATCTTTCCCAAGTATATATATGAATGGTGGCATTAGCATTATTCATTGAGGACTTCCTTTGTATTTGCCCCATTTTAATGTTACAGATGCAAGCTGATGCATGGGGTTGTCCTGTAATGCCACCTCTGCAAGGTGGTTATCCCTCTTATCCTCAAGTGAGTATGCCAATGAAAACTTCTACATTTTGTTTATGCATTGGTCATTTAATTTGTTGATTGTTCTTTCAACCACGCATGCATGTTAGGCATGCATCTTAACCCTATCTTCTTTCACACTCTTTGTTTCTAAATTGCAGCATGCAGCAGGTTTTCACGCCGGTGTAGTTGATAATGGGTGCAGCATGCAACATAATTCGTTTGACCTTCATCCGGTAACACCAGAAACCCTTTATGTACATTGTTCTAAATTTAGACATTGAATTTCATTTTGTATTGCAATGTGAAAACCTTGAATTTCAAGCTAGTGCCAGTCGTTTTCATTTGAGTCAATTTCGACGTCCAATTAGATTTGCATTAATTGCTTATCCAATTGATTATGTATATGACAAGGCGGAAAGTATGGCAAAACAAACTAAACGGCAATGAAAAGTCATTCATGTATCAATGCGATTGAATGACATTGGATAGGATCAATTTGCTACTTGAAGTAGACAAGTCATGAAATTTGATCTCTTTTGCTATCTGTCTTTTGCAGGCAGAAGAGGTAGTTGACAAGGTTGTGAAGGAGGCAATAAGCAAGCCATGGCTACCCCTTCCTTTGGGCCTTAAGCCTCCTTCCACTGAAGGTGTACTAGATGAGCTATCAAGGCAAGGCATCTGCAACATCCCTCCGCACATCAACATCAAGGCAAGGCATCTGCAACATCCCTCCGCACATCAACCGCTCTAGCACCCGCTGACGTGGACCGGGTCCCATAACGATCACAAGGCTAGTATGGTCCTCAGGCAATAAAGTCTCCATAATGTTTGTCAAATATTGCATGTGTTAAGACACTTGATTGGTGAGGACCAGCTGTCTATTGTGGTCTCGGAGCTACCAGATCTTCATGTGCTTGCTGCCCATCATCCCAACTCAAAAACCACTAGTCAAGAAACTCTAGTCAGATGTAGGCACATTGAAATAAGCAAACTTTGATCATATTCTCCACAGTGAACAAAAAAAGTCAAAAAGTCATTTTCAGACTTTTGACAATTGGATTGGGATGGCCAAGGATTAGCCACGTTTGTGAATCAGCCTCATGTGAAAATTCTGATTGTAAATAGTTCCAAACACAAAAAGTCCTACTGGGGTTTGTAACTTTTTATCTGATAGAGGGTCTTGTGAAGTTGTGATCCTTTGTGAGGTCCCTTTTGGTGCTGTTGGGTGGGTCCTACTTGTATTGCTGTTTAAATGGAAAGGACAACAATGTCTACACTGACATGAGCTTAGTGGGAAGCTGACTTGTGGTTTATCTATAACATTATTGCGTATGAGTGTTAGGCGAGTCGGCCAACGCAGTGAGCTTGTCCTTTGCACTCAAGTTACTATTCTCCTCCGTAAATTGGATTAATTTAGAGTCATTTAGGCTATCACTTGTATAAATAAAAAACATTATTAAAGAAAATAGAAGAGATGAGAGAATTAGAAACATTATTAACGATGTGGTTGCAAGTTGGTAGTTCCTTGTCCTGCATCTTGCAAGTATTGTAAAGAAAATTTGAAGGGCAAGGCTGAAAATAAGTAGGAGTGTTTCAAGGATAGAAACTAAAGGTTTATTTTGTCAAAATAGAAGCATTATCACCATGAACCATCAAGAAAGAAATGGAAGTGGCCTTCAATTTTTTCTCGTAATGGGCTCAGTTCACGTCATTTTCTGTCTGGGCTCAACATGGCTAGACCACAGTGCATATATGTCGACAAAGAAAAAAGACTTTTTAGGAGCTATGGTCCCTGATCTTTGTATCGACTTGAACTTTAGTCCCCCAACTTTCAAAATGGAACTTTCTATACCTTAATTCACATGTTATGAATCTAGCGTCAAAAACCAAAGGTTAGATGGCTAGACTTGTGGAAGAGATGAGGGTGAGGATTTGTAACTCTAGGATTATAGTATTTCATGTCAAAATGACTCTTAAGCATAATTTGTTGAGCCCACTACTTTTTTTCGATTTAAAAGATTTTTAAAATTTTTTTATATTGAAAAATACCTTAACTTATTGATTCAATAACAGGAAAAACACAAGACAGGTATCATAAAAAATCAGAAAATGCTCAGGTATACAATTCAAGAGATAATATACTGACAATTGCACTATGTCAGACACCTTCTTTGGCCGCAAATGATTAAATCCCCAAATAAGGCATGGGTTGATAACATTTTGTTTTCCATCAAATTTTACGATTTTCATATTGGTCTTCACGACTTTGTTTGATATATCCCCTACTTGAAACTTGTATACCCTCTAAAATTTAATACTTTCACTTGATAGAAAAATTTGTGTGAAATGGGGATAGTATTGTTTTACTATCCCAGATCAATCACAATATTCTAAGTGGAAAAGTTATTAAGCATTGCATACCGTAATTGGCCCGGTATAGTAAAACAATGTTATTCCCATTTTACACAAGTGTTTCTCCTCAACTCCATGGTAGATATCAATAGGGTACTCTCTCAAGGTAGTCATGAGCCATCATGATCTCCAATGTCATCATCATTCATAGTTGCCTCGCTATTCGCAGTGGGGGATTTCACATGTGAAGGGAGAGGAGTTCGTGTGTTTAGAAGTTGCTGTGGTGTAAATAATATGGTAGGTAGACATTTTGGGTAATTTTGGTGGGTATTTTCAATTCATTCATGAACTTAAAAGTACGTGGTTTTTTATTTTCTTTTTTATAAAGCAAGGAGTTGCCTTTCAATAGATTGAAATATAGTTCCCCAAACATGAATCACACAAAAAATTGTAATGTTTTATTTTTCTGACATTGAAAAGAAAGAGTAATTCATATGGACTTAAAATTGGTTAACACAATTACGACACACAAATATTTGAAGAACCAACCAACTGGTTCTTCTATATGATATCACAAAACATCCCAAGTTGGAATCCACTTCTTTAATAAAACGAAAAAAAAAAGACACCAGTAGTAGCACACAAACGTACACAGAAATTAAACTGACGCTGATTGAGTAGTAGTACACAGAAATTAAGGGGCCGATTATTAGGAACTCAAGGATATCTGTGGCAAGCCCTATTGAGTTGATCCGTGCAGTGCTCTTGAATGGGTGTTTTGTTTGGCACGCCCTTGCAGCTTTCTGGATGATCCGGTCGGTTACAGGCCAGAGATTTCGCTGGATTTAACGCCCCCTTAGAAGGATGAGGTTTATTTGTCTGGAGGAGCCTTACGCTGAATTCCGAGTCCAGCATGAACTCCAAGTCAAAGTCCAACTCAGAGTGTGCAAAACGGCACGCCGGGTCGGTGAGGCCGTTGCACCGGGAGGCAGCGTAGCCGCTGGTGATGACGCTGGTGTTGATGGGGATGCCAATGCCATGGCTTGTGGTGAGCAGGGTCATGGTCATCATCACCATCATCAGCTTCATAGCTCCTCCTGAGTGACTCATCTTTTTTTCTTTTTCTGCTGCATGCACTCATCAAAGCACTGTGTATATATATATATAGTATAGTATAGAAAAAGTACTTTGGCTCTCTACTGTTCTTAGATACACGTATAAACCACAGCTAGCCCCTCCATAAACTTTTCTTTTTGCGCTATTATTGACTCCTTAAAGCATCTTCAGGAGAGTCTCCAAATTTTAACCAAATTTTAGCTAAAATAGCTAGAAAGTCATTATAACAAACTACTTTAAAAGTAGTTTCCTCCAGCAATGTTCTCTACTTTGGTTAATCTCTAATATTTTATTATTTCTCTCTCATCCTCTCTAAATTAAAAGTTCATTAAAAAAATCAAAAAGTAAGAGGTGAGAAAGGGTGGTGTGACTAGGCAGAGAAAAGAGGAAGAAATCGAGAATCCTAAAGTTTTATTTTGTCAAAATAAAAGCATTATCACCATGAACCATCAAGAAAGAAATGGAAGTGAGAAATGAGAGTGGCCTTCAATTTTTTTCTCGTAATGGGCTCAGTTCACGTCACTTTCTACCTGGGCTCAACTTGGCTGGACCACAGAATATATATATATAGACAAAAAAACAAAAACAAAAAACTTTTTAGAACCTATGGTCCTGAACTTTGTATCGACTTGAGAAAGTCCCTCAACTTTCAAAATGGAACTTTCTATACCTTAATTCACATGTTCTGAATCTAGCGTAAAAAACCAAAGGTTAGATGGCTAGACTTGTGGAAGAGATGAGGGTAAGGATTTGTAACTTTAGGATTATAGTATTTCATATCAAAATGACTCTTAAGCATAATTTGTTGAGCCCCACTATTTTCGATTTAAAAAGATTTGTATTTTATTTTTGAAAAAAAATACCTTAACTTGATTCAATAACAGGAAAAAACACAAGAGAGGTATCATAAAAAGTCAGAAAATGCTCAGGTATACAATTCAAGAGATAATATACTGACAATTGCACTTATCTTTTTTATATTGTATGATGGCAGACACCTTCTTTGGCCGCACATGATTATATCCCCAAATAAGGCATGGGTTGATCACAATTTGTTTTCCATCAAATTTTACGATTTTCATATTGGTCTTCACGACTTGTTGGATATCCCCTACTTGAAACTTGTATACACTCGCGGACTTAGGAATTTTTCGGCGGAGGTGCAATTTTAATAGGCTAAAAGCTTTAAAAAAAATTGACAACCAAAAATTGATGAAGAAGAAACAAAAAGTGCAGCATGTTTCATCTTCTTTTTTCTTTTTTTCTAGATTAACTATGAATTACATTCGAACATACTTTGAAAACTTGATCGATACAATATTTTCTTTCCTGGCACAAGACTTGATCGATGAATCCGTTTTTATGGCACAAGACTTGATCGATGAATCCGTTTTTATGGCACAAGACTTGATTGATGAATCCGTTTTTATAGAAGACTTGGAGTTCCCTACAAAAAGAAAACAACAATAATGGTTTTGATATTGGCCAAGGACTGAATAAAAAAATAATTAAAAAAACTTATCATTTAAAAAAATAAAATAAAAAAAATAAAAAGAGGAAAGGAACCATACCTAAAATTGCTGAAATTCAAATTTTAAAGCAAAAGCAAGGACTCCATCTCCGTTGAAATTCATTTTAGGATTTGGGATGGGGCATCTTGCATGATTAAAAGCAAATTGAGATTTGCTGCATATCAGTGATATCACATTGCACGGCTTCTTCAAATTGGATTGGGAGGCTTCCGTTCCGTGTCGGCAGTTTGCAATTTTTTTTTTTGGTCGCCTGGCCCAAAACAACGTCATTTTGGTCAGGACTTTTAAAACCAAAAAAAAGGGCGCTACACGCAACCCAACAGCGCAGCAACACAGCCAGCGAAAGAAGAATATTGTTTAGGCATTTGATCTAGCAGTTGGTGGGCACCATAGCAGAGGGGCAACTCTGGCACCTCCAAAGCTTTTTCCGATGAGGGGAGGTGCAGCACCTCCTTGCGCCTTTGTGGGTCTGCCACTGTTTGTATATCATCTAAAATTTAATATTTAGTAAATTTGGGTTTTCCCCTTTAAATTCATTTTTCCTTACCTACAACCCATCCTTTTATTTTTCTATAAATTAAACCCAATTTCTATAAGTAAAACTCGATGACTATGATCCACCTAAGCAAGTTACCTAATGAAGCTTAACATATTAAATGTTATATTTTTTCAATTCCTAAATTACCCTAATTGCATTTTAACTTTTACCTAATCAAGCTTAACATATTAAATGTTATATTTTTTCAATTCCTAAATTACCCTAATTGCATTTTAACTTTTTTTTTTCCCAAAAATTGTTTGCTATTCAATGTCATAATGGTGTTTCAATTTTGCATAAGTTTTGTGGGTCAATTTTATTTATTTATTTTATATATAATTAAAACTTGGTGTGTAATTAGTGTCGTATGTTTTTGAAATTGATTGGTTCTAATATACGTATTATGTTTTTTTTTTTTAGTATTTTGTAAATGAAATATATAATTAAAATTTGGTCTGTTTTTCCAAATCCGATAACCTGATCATATTTTGTTTCAATTTCATATTAATTGGTTAGTTATTTCCTTTTATTTATATCAAAATTTCAAATTTAATAATTGTTGGATTTTGTAGGGGTCTTTTTGTTCCAGCAGCCAGACGAATGGGCTTGGGCTGCCGTAAGAAGAAAACGAACAGAAATTCCCCAAGTATCTGAGTTCAGAAACCAAGCTCCTAAAAGAGTTTTTGAAAGGTTTGATGAAACCTTAGAAAAACACCCTCAGGTTCTTTTCACCAGTAGCCAAATAAACATGATAGATTGATTAATGGCTTAGTATGAGGAGCTTGTGGCATGGGAGCAAAACTGTCATGAGTTTAGCATAAACAGAGAGAGAGCCGTGAGTTCCTATGATAAACAGGGGTTCTAAGGAAAGGGAAGTGATTCTAAGAAGGTTGGCTAAGGGGGAGAGAGATGAGGAGGAACGATGGGTGGTTTAAGTAATTTCCAGCAGCTTGACGAAAAGTCTGTCAAGATCTGGAATAGCTTGTCAGAAGAGAAAATTGGAGGAGATGGAGAGGTGTGGCTCGAAATTGAAGGGTTCCAGAGATGAGAGATGATGCTTGCTCTCTGGGTCTGGTTTGCTTGCCTTCGATTTAGTTCCTTTTAATGGGTAGGAGACACTCCCTTTTATAGCCACTAGAAGCTCTCCTTTTTCAAGAAACCCTAATGGGTTCTCCTAATTTTTGTCAAGTCTCCCCTTTCCTTTCTCTAATCTCCCTTGGGCTCATCCTATTTTGGTAAAATCTCTCTGCCCAATCGCACAAAACAGGGTTTTTGGGGGCTCTAAGGCTTTTCCCGCAGCTGCCTCAGTGGTGATTTCCTATCTTTGGTTATCACCTCTCCTTCTTTCCTCCCCTATTTCATGGCAAGGTCTGGTAAAGGAAGAAGATAGATAACTTTGGCTGGTTTGAATGGTGTTTTGCTCAAGTATCCCTTGGTTTTTTTATGGCTTGCGTTGGGTTTGTCTTCGACATGTGCTAGAGTCTGAGCGTACAAACATCTCTTGGTTTTCTATCGTGGTTTCATTTCAAACCATGTGCTGGAGATTTTTTAGATATTTTCTAAGCCACTTGGGCCATTTCCTAAAGTAATGGGCTAGCCAATTAAGAGAATGGGCCAATCTCTTTAGGTGATGGGCTATTTTATCAAAATGATGAGCTAATTTCCCTAGAGTATTGGGCTGGTTTTTTCTAGAGTATTGGGAATTTTCTCTCTTTTATGCTTACCCATATATTTGGGCTCAAGAAATGGGCTTGAGTTTTGGGGCTCCCAAGCGGCCCAAAACTTCCATTTCTCGGCTCATCAATGGGCCTTATGAAAGCTCGTTACCATCCATACCACAACCCACTCAACAAGCCCCGGGCATTTGTGTGGCTTGGGCCCACTTAAGCTTGTAGCATGGCTAGGTGTAATAATAATGATTTTCGCTTGGCATGGCATGTCGTTTGGCGTGCTTGAATTTTGTCGCCTTTAAAAGAGATATGATGCTTGACAGGATAATTAGCATGGGCTTGTAGAGCTAGTGCATTTTATAGGCTATAGCGTGGTAAATTGCATATTTATTTGGCATGGCACGTGGATCGTGACTTGTGCAAGCGTGCATGAAGAATTTCGCATGCTCTGAACCGGGTTTCTTTTTAATAAGGTGTCGCACTGGGCCGGGAATTTATTTGGGCCCAACCCTGAATTTTTTGGGCCTCAACAGATTTGAATTAATTTGTTTTAGGAACATTAATTCACCTACAGATATTTTGTATACCTATTTTTTCTAATAATTAATTAGTTTCAATAATGCACCTTTTTTTTTTCTTATAAATAATGTACCTATATTTTTGTAAACTAAATAATGTGGATAAAAAAAAAGTACCTATTTACGTATATTTGCTTATAATGGACCATATTCAATAATGAACCTATTTTTTGTATATTAAATAATGTACCTATCTATGTATATCGGAAAATTATAATGTACCTAGATATATTAAGTATACAAAAATTGTAACACAACTATCAAAGAGACCAATATATCATTTATGCTAACAAACTCCCCAATAGAACAAGAGTGCTGCTAAACAAACCCTAAAATTAACTGAGTACACCCTACGATCTAAGTACACCCTAATGTTTAAATTATAATCATCTAAGTACACCCTAATGTTTAAATTAAAATGTAAAATTAACTAAGTACACCCTATTTAACTACCAAAAATACCCATGGTACATCCTCTTTAATTTTTAATCTTTTAAAGTATTTAAAATAAACAAATAAAGTAAAATAATAATAAAATAATATTTTAACAAAACTCTCTCTCTCTCTCTCTCTCTCTTGCTGCTTCTTCTTCTTCTTCTTCTTCTTCTTCTTTTATCTCTCTCCTGTGTGACAACCACCACTTGGTTTGTGTTATTGATTGTTTAAGTTTTATGCATACAAAAATCAACTGGGATCAATACACTTCTCCTGGATTCCGAGTTGTATGTTAAAAATTAAGTCAATTTGTTTGAAGGCATGGGTTCAAAAGCTCAAGTAGTAAAACAAAGATTTTAATTCTTAATTAAATATATTGTCTTCAATCTTTCGAGAGAGGTGTGGGTTTTCAATCTAATTTAGGGAGATTTGGTAGTTTGGGAATTTGGGGACAGCATATCTCAACTCGTCTCAAAGTGGGGTGGGTCAGGAAGGAGAGAGAGCTTTTTTTCTCTTTTTAAAATTTTATTTTATTTTTTGGTTTTAAATAGTTTAAAAGATTAAAATTAAAGAGTTGACCATAGTTATAACAATGGACATGTGTCAAGTCTTAAGGATGGTATACATATTGGAGAACACAATTCAATATATCTTTTTTGGTAATTTTATATTAGGGTAAATTAGTAATTCAATAAATAGTTTGATAGTAGGGTGTACTCGGTTAATTTTAGGGTTCGTTAGAGAAATAGTCAACCCTAATTAATGCGCGGGTTCAAATTGTGACTCCTAGAGGAAATTGATGGATTAAAAAAAATAGAAACTACGTTGAATGCCTTGTTAAAAATATTATTGAAATCATAAATTTAAGGGATTTTTTAAGGAGAAAAATGTTCAGCAACAAAGAGGGGCTGATGGCATGATTTGTAAATATGTCATAATATATGAACACTTTGGCATCCAATTCAAAATTGGGTTTTATTTAAATGTAATAAAATAGGTGGGTTATTGTCTAGAGTATTTTAGTTGTATGGGTCTATTTTGGTTAGACCCTTTAATATTTTCACTTGACAGAAAAACTTATGTGAAACGGGAATAGCACTATTTTGCTCTCTCCGACCAATCACAATATACTAAGTGGAAAAGTTATTAAGCATGGCATACCATGATTGACCCAATATAGTAAAACAATATTATCCCCATTTTACACAAGTGTTTCTCCACAACTGTATGGTATATATCAATAGGGTACTCTTTCAAGGTAGTCATGAGCCATCATGATCTCTAATGGCATCATCATTCACAGTTGCCTCGCTATTCGCAGTGGGGGATTTCACATATGAAGGGAGAGGAGTTCGTGTGTTTAGAGTTGCTGTGGTGTAAATATTACGGTAGGTAGACATTTGTGGTTTTTTTTTATTTTTTATAAAGCAAGGAGTTGCCTTTTTTATAAAGTACGTGGTGTAAATAGTATGGTAGGTAGACATTTTTCCTTTTTTTTTTTTTTTAATATTTATAATTTTAAAAAAAAAATAGTACGTGGTTTATTTCTACCAGGAACACTCAAAAATTACTCCTCAATATGATAGCTTTTGCTTTTTCTTTTGTTGCTGTTGTCTGACAAAGTGAAAAAGAGGAAAAAGATAAATATGCAAAAGTAGTGTAGAATCCTAAATCATAGACATGGAATAAATTATTGGTTATAAAGAACAAATGATTGGGGAATACGCATTTATTCTGGAGTTGCTCTCTCTCTCTCTCTCTCTCTCTCTCTCTCTCTCCTGCTTCTTCTTCTTCTTCTTCTTCTTCTTCTTCTTCTTCTTCTTTTATCTCTCTCCTGTGCGACCACCACCACCTGGTTTGTGTTATTGATTGTTTAAGTTTTATGCATACAAAATCAACTGGGATCAATACACTTCTCCTGGATTCCGAGTTGTATGTTAAAAATTAAGTCAATTTGTTTGAAGGCATGGGTTCAAAAGCTCAAGCAGTAAAACAAAGATTTTAATTCTTAATTAAATATATTGTCTTCAATCTTTCGAGAGAGGTGTGGGTTTTCAATCTAATTTAGGGAGATTTGGTAGTTTGGGAATTTGGGGACAGCATATCTCAACTCGTCTCAAAGTGGGGTGGGTCAGGAAGGAGAGAGAGCTTTTTTTCTCTTTTTAAAATTTTATTTTATTTTTTGGTTTTAAATAGTTTAAAAGATTAAAATTAAAGAGTTGACCATAGTTATAACAATGGACATGCGTCAAGTCTTAAGGATGGTATACATATTGGAGAACACAATTCAATATATCTTTTTTGGTAATTTTATATTAGGGTAAATTAGTAATTCAATAAATAGTTTGATAGTAGGGTGTACTCGGTTAATTTTAGGGTTCGTTAGAGAAATAGTCAACCCTAATTAATGCGCGGGTTCAAATTGTGACTCCTAGAGGAAATTGATGGATTAAAAAAAATAGAAACTACGTTGAATGCCTTGTTAAAAATATTATTGAAATCATAAATTTAAGGGATTTTTTAAGGAGAAAAATGTTCAGCAACAAAGAGGGGCTGATGGCATGATTTGTAAATATGTCATAATATATGAACACTTTGGCATCCAATTCAAAATTGGGTTTTATTTAAATGTAATAAAATAGGTGGGTTATTGTCTAGAGTATTTTAGTTGTATGGGTCTATTTTGGTTAGACCCTTTAATATTTTCACTTGACAGAAAAACTTATGTGAAACGGGAATAGCACTATTTTGCTCTCTCCGACCAATCACAATATACTAAGTGGAAAAGTTATTAAGCATGGCATACCATGATTGACCCAATATAGTAAAACAATATTATCCCCATTTTACACAAGTGTTTCTCCACAACTGTATGGTATATATCAATAGGGTACTCTTTCAAGGTAGTCATGAGCCATCATGATCTCTAATGGCATCATCATTCACAGTTGCCTCGCTATTCGCAGTGGGGGATTTCACATATGAAGGGAGAGGAGTTCGTGTGTTTAGAGTTGCTGTGGTGTAAATATTACGGTAGGTAGACATTTGTGGTTTTTTTTTATTTTTTATAAAGCAAGGAGTTGCCTTTTTTATAAAGTACGTGGTGTAAATAGTATGGTAGGTAGACATTTTTCCTTTTTTTTTTTTTTAATATTTATAATTTAAAAAAAAAAATAGTACGTGGTTTATTTCTACCAGGAACACTCAAAAATTACTCCTCAATATGATAGCTTTTGCTTTTTCTTTTGTTGCTGTTGTCTGACAAAGTGAAAAAGAGGAAAAAGATAAATATGCAAAAGTAATGTAGAATCCTAAATCATAGACAAGGAATAAATTATTGGTTATAAAGAACAAATGATTGGGGAATACGCATTTATTCTGGAGTTGCTCTTGTTTAAGCAACTTAACTAATGAATCGAGAAATCATAGATGGAAAAAAGACTAATCAATATCAAATATCACTTAATTTTTAGCGTTCATTGTACAGAAGGTGTTTATAGAGAATGTACGGACATGATCATAACATTAATTATCGTTAGATGAGTTTAATTTTTTAAATTCATGTAACAAAATGCTCACTATTAATTAAGATGGTGATCCTCCCTCCCAAAAAACAAAATTAAGTTGGTGAACGGAATGCTCTCTTCTAATAATTCTCATGTAATTTCTAGCCCAAACCGGTTTGTACGGTTGTACCAGATACCCAAAAAATTGTAATGTTTTATTTTTCCGACATTGAAAAGAAAGAGTAAATCATATAGACTTGAAATTGGTTAACACGATTACAGCACACAAATATTTGAATAACCAACCAACTGGTTCTTCTAAATGATACAAAACATCCCAAGTTCGAATCCACTTTCTTAATAAAACAAAAACAAAAAACAAAAAAGAGGAAGAATCAAAAGCACACAAACGTACACAGAAATTAAACTGACCCTGATGAGTAGGGCACTAAATATCACTTAATTTCGTGGCAATTCCTTTTGAATATATCGCAGGTCTCTGAAATGGGTTTGTTGTTTGGATTGTCACAGCAGGGTGGACCACGCGGTGGGCCACAGACACTTTGTTCAGCATGCAACGACAGCTGAGCTAGAGACTCACCTGCCTGGAGGAGCCTTATGCTGAATTCCGAGTCCAACATGAACTACAAGTCAAAGTCCAACTCCGAGTGTGCAATCCGGCATGCCGTGTCGGTAAGGCCTTTGCACCGGGAGGTAGAGTAGCCACCGGTGATGACGCTGGTGTTGATGTGGATGCCAATTCCATGGCTTGTGGTGAGCAGTGCCAGGCCATCATCACCATCATCAGCTTCAAAGCTCCTCCTGAGTGACTCATCTTTTATTTTTTGGGCTTGTCCAATATAGGTCCCTTCAATTTCTATTTCCTAGACATATACCCATCATTCTATAAATCTATGTGTAAAACTTAATTTCAAACTTAAATGACCAGTAGGATATAAGAGGTCATAATATTCTATGTTTTTACATCGTTGCCATCAGACTTCATATTTTATTTATAACTAGCCTCTTCGCACGCGCTTCTGCGCCTGCGAGAGGTTTTTTTTAAAATGTTAAATTTATTTTAGAATTAAAAAAGATAATAGGTAGTTGTGTTCCATAAAAATAGGATTCATTATCTGATTTTTCTTTTAATTTTAATTTTTTTTAATATTAAAATGTGTGAATTTACCATAGTATCCTCATTTAATTAATAATTTCAATTTTTAATGTTTGCATTAACCAAGGGCATTTTCTGGTATTTTGAATGTTTCACCATTCTCTGCCTTTTACTTTATATATATAGATTTATTCCAAACATTTCATTAACTGCCATAATTGTAAGTAAAACTCCCTATTAATAGCATATCAATCACCCCATTTCTTTTGGTTGCCATTCCCTCTAACATATCTCCCCTAAAATTGCAAACCAAAAATAAAATATGTAAATTACATATCCAATAATGTACATATGAAAAATATAAATATAAATATATATGTATAAAAATATAGGTATATTATTTACCAACAAAAAAAAAAAAAACTAGGTCAGTTACTTTGCAGTTGAAATTTCCATACATTTTTCATAAATTAAAAATAGGTACACAATAATTTATAGAAAATAGGTACATCGTCTAATTGAAATTTGTGCACATTTTTTATAAATTAAAAATAGGTAGATTATTTAGAAGAAGAAAAATAAGTTTATTATAATAGGTAAATTGTTTTACTAGGTATACATTATTAGAGAAAAAAAATATGTTCATTTAAAAAAAAATTCATAAAACAAAAAATAAATAGATTATCAAATTATTTTTCATAAAACAAGTAATAGGTCCTTTATTTAGAGAAGAAAAAAAAATAAGTACATTATTTAGAGAAAAAATAGGTTCATTTAAAAAAAATGTTTTTCAAAAAACAAACAATAAATAGATTATCAAATTATTTTTCAACATAATTAGAATGTACATTATTGTTCATAAAACTATAATAAAGTAGATTACTAGTTGTATAATTCATAAAAGGAAAACAACATAATTGTTTTATTAAATAAACCAAAACGTTAATCACCTATAGATTACTAATATGTTAAAGTTGAATTTAATATTTAATTTCAAATAAGTTTCTAAATTAATTCCTACATCCATTACAACGATTTGGATATCTTTCCAAATTCAACGTGTGTCATTAGTTACACCCCCCATAACACATTAACTTAAATAGGGGTAGTTTTGGAGTTCGAAAAATACAATAAATAAGATTTTAAGTTATATTAGGTAACTTGCTTAATTGGATCCTAGTCATCAGGTATTATTTGAAAAAATTGGGTATTTTAAATAGAAAAATAAAGGAAAGGGTTGTAGGTGATTTAAAATGAATTTTATGGGTCTAAGCTCAATTTACTATTTTTTTTTTCCTCATTTTCTTTTTCTGCTGCATGCAGTCCTCAAAGCCACTATATATAGAAGTACTTGCCTCTTAATTTACTCTTCATACAAAGCACAGCTAGGCCCCTCCATAAACTTTTCTTTTTGTGCAATTATTGATTAAATAATGTATATACATATAGACCACGAGATTCACGACTCCTTTCACTCAGTAGCACTAGGCTTGCGGTCCCTGCGCATTTGTGTTTTAATTAAAGGTTACTACTTTATCTATGTTTATTCGTTTTCTTTTTATCCGTTCAAAGCCTTTTTAAAAGAAAAAGAATTAGTGACCTCTGTTAATTAATGGGCATTATTCAATTTGAGTTACAATGCATTGCTCAAAGCTAACTTGAAAACTAGTATCAGATGGACTGATGTGGAATGAAAGATTTCTTGATAAAGAACGAAACAGGAAAAAACATGTCCATCCAATTTCCCCAAAATGTCTATTAAGTCGAGATGTGATGAGTTTCTAACCAAACTGGTTTGCACAAGCAGTAATGTTTTCTCTTTTTTTTCTTTTCTTTTTTTCCTAACATTTAAAAGTTAAAAAGAGGAGAGAATCCATACTTCAATGGTTAATATTACACAAAAAATAAACATTTGAAGAACCAACCAACTCCCACTGTGGAAGTAATTTTAAGTCGAATCTCTCTTCTTTATTTGAAAGAAAACATAAAACAAAATGAAGAACCAAATGCAGAAACGTACCAATACAAACTCTCCACGTACACACAGAAATTAAAAAGCAGAAAAAATAACACCACTTATATAACTTATAAGCTTGCACACGATCTAATGCATATGGATCCATCCAGTAGTAATTAGCTGGGTTAACCATATCCGGCGCACGCCCTGTTCGTCTCAGCGCCCGACTTATTGCAGTACTCTGGTCTGCTATTTTGGTTTCCGCTACCGTGGCAGGGAGGTTCACTAGGTCGGCCGCAGGACGCAGCTTTCCCCGGTTGTGGTGCTATAGTGATGGTGGGGTGGGAACCGGCACCCGTGAGGAGCCTTATGCTGAATTCTGAGTCCAACATGAACTCCAAGTCAAAGTCCAACTCGGAGTATGCAATACGACATGCCGTGGCAGTGAGACCATTACACCTCGAAGAGGAGGAGTAGCCGCTGCCGCTGACGATGCTACCGTTGATGTTAATGCAATGACTTGTGGTGGTCAGCAGGGCCATGACCATCACCACAATCATCACCTTCATAGCTGACAGAGCTGCTCCTGAGTGACTCATTTTTTTCTTCTTCTTGTGCTGCATGCACTTCTCAAGCGCGCGCACACACACATATATATAGAAAAAGAACATCTCTTTACTCTTATAACACACAAATTACAGGTTGACACGTGTATAACATTATTTACGTATTGGTGGAAGAAAAATATAACTCTTGTGCATAAAGAGCCAAAACAGTAATTGTTTGTATAGATCAGCACGAGATTCACCACTAGTCAGTATCGATTCAATTCAAGACCAAAAGTGGTGCACTAGCTACCCCTGCAGTCCATTCGTTTGTGTTTTTTTTAAATAAAAGTTACTAACTTCACTTTTCTTTATGCTTTTTATTAATTTGCTTTTTATTTGTTTACAAACTTTAGGTCTTTCCAAAGGTCTTAGAATTATTGCTGATGACGGCAGCAATCTTACGTATTAGGCCACAACAAAACGAAAAGCCACCTAACGAGGAGATATTTTTTTAGCCAAAGTTAGGATAGGATGATGGAGATGTTTACTCACTTCAAATATGAGACTATTAGTCTGTAAATTAACATCATTTTTTCACTAGGCCAAACCTATTAACAATTAATTAGGATAAATATTTGGGTTTACTAGTGAAATACCCTATGCACTTGTACCTAGGTTTTAATTAGTCCCCTATCTTTTTTTTAAAAAAAAATGAAGGATATGAATTTTTTTTTTCGCCAATTTCCCCCATACCGTCTAAATCATCAACATTTCATCCAATTTTCTGTTAAATCATTAAAAATAAATTTCTTTTTTTGGAAAAAATTTTATAAAAAAAGAGAAGAAAAAAAATATATGGCCCAGCTCATCTCTATCTCTCTCACTGAATTCTCTGTCAAACCCCAAGCTCACCGGATTTGGAAATACAAATCCACCTAATTCAAACTTTTTACTCTTAAAAAGTATGAAAAATATAAATAAAGATGGAAGAAAAACCAAAGCAGGTACCCAAAGTGCCAACCCACCCAGTGCCGACAGCAACTCTCTCTCCCACATGAAAATTCTCATTCTGATTTCCACCAAAACCAACTCCAACCCCAACCCCAGCCATCCCATGCCGGACCCTTTCTCTCTCTCATCCCAAAACTTATCAAGACACCCATGGAAGTTTGGGGGAAGAAGGGGGTTGGGAAGATGATGGTGGTTGTGGTGGTTTGGCTGTTGTATTTGTGAGAGGGATTAGGGAAGATGATGGTAGGGCTAGGTGTGGCTGCCAACCATTCCAATGCCATCATAGCAGCCAGTGACCCACCCCCTTCCCCGAACACAACCCACCTCCTTCCCCAAACGCAACCCACCCGCACATCTAAAAATTGAAGAAAAAGAAGAAAATTGACCCCAAAAAAATATAAAAAAAAGGAAGAAAAACACACTGAACCAGCAACCCTATCGCCCCCTTCCCCTAGCTCTATCTCTTCCAGCACATCAACCCCATATATCAATGGAGGAAGTAAAGATGTGGAAAACAAGACATGGATTCTCTACAATGACACTGTAGACCAATTGAAAGGGATGTAGCGCAACTTGGTAGCGCGTTTGTTTTGGGTACAAAATGTCATGGATTCAAATCCTGTCATCCCTACCTATTACTTATCTTATGAGCAGTTTTGTCATGATTTTGCAGCTTACTAACTTAGCATTCATGCGGCAGAATGCCTTATAACTTTGTACTCCAATTCCGAATCTCATTGTCATTTTATCAAAGTTAGCCAAAGTACCCTAAAACCCATCAAAAAAACAAAAAACAAAAAGTCCCCAAATTGAATGAGTCTTTGTTTAAGTCTTTGTTAGCTAACATGCCCAAAACAGAGCCACAGAAACATAATTAGATCATAGCCATATCGAGAATGCAAAAATTCTTCAAACGCATCGCAGAGGCAACAGGCGTGAGAGGATGGGGGTCAATCGACCCAAACTTACGTACCCATCCCTCAGATTGCAATTGTCGTCACTGCATCAGCCATAGCATTGGCTTCTCTTAGGATCCACTCCCAGCAAACACTAGTAAACTTCGACCTCAGCTCCTGGATACACCCCAAGGATTGATAGAGTTCCCAGGCTCCCTTGGCAATTTTCCCCAAACAGCAATTGATAAAGGGCTTGGAATCAGACTCAACACAAATGTGAGAAAAGCCTTGGTCAGTAGCAAAAGAAAGACCCTCAATAACAGTTCGAGCTTAAAGGGTGTTGAAGATTGATATGCAAAGAAGTAGAAAGTTTGGATTTGGATTTGAAGAGAAGGAGATGAGGAGGTTCTGGAAATTCAAAGAAGAGGGTAGAGAGAGAGAGTTTTCATTTTTTTATTTTATCACTATTATTTCAATTTTCTATTATTTATTTTATTTTTCATCTTTTACTTATTTTAACGTACAAAATTACTATTTTACCCTCATATTTAACGGCAAATTGGATGAAATGTTGCGAATTTAGACGGCATGAGGGAAATTGGCGGAAAAAAAAAGTTCATATCCTTAAGTTTCTTATAAATAAAAAAAGGATAGGGAGTTAATTAAAAGTAATGTACAAATTCAAGGGGCAAATCACTAGTATACCCTAAACTTTTTATGTACAACAAATTATGGAGGGTTCCAAGTAATTTGTAAAGTTCAAATTATTACAAAATTGAGGGTTCCAACGAAAAAATGGTGGAGTGGCTTTAGTAGGTTTTTTTTTTTGTGTTTGTTCCAGCGAAATGATTTCTTTGTTGTACTCATTTAGCTAATTTAGTTTGTATATGTTTGATTAAAACACTTTTTCTTAACATGAGATCATGTTCTGCAAGTCAAGGCCCTTTTTGTTGCGTAGACCTCATTGAAAATTTAATCGCTATTATCTATATATATAAAGCAAAATGCAGATAATCAAAATACTAGAAAATACCCTTGGTTAATTCAAACATTAAGAATTGAAATTATTAATTAAATGAGGATAATATGGTAAATTCAAATTTTTTTCATAATTAAAAAAATTAAAATTAAAAATAAAATCAGATAATAGGTCCTATTTTTATGGAATATAACTACCCATGTTATCTTTTCTTAATTCTAAAAATAAAATAAAAAACAAAAAAGAAAACCAATTGGCACATGCATGAGCATGGGCTAATAATTAATTAGAATACTCTATTTGTTTAAAATATGAAATTTATGTTAAGAAATAATAAAAACGGTTATAAAATAAAATCAACTTAGGGGTCGGTTGTGTAAAGGGGGCCAAAAAATTTCATTAAAAAAAAACCTATATGTTATAAGCCCAGCCCAAAAATAAAAAGAATTAAAAACAAATCCTACCCATATGTTGCCCATCCATGTGGTCCCATTTTTTCTCTCATTCTCTTCAGCTTGTTTCTCTCTCTCTCTCTCTCTCTCTCTCTTTCTCTTTGCTACAAACAGCAGCAAGTTTCTCCCTCTTTTTTTTATTTTTTGGGTCAAACTCTTCCTCTATTGGCTACATCTTCTATTATCTTGGGTGGGCAGGTTTAGTATGTAACTTTTGCCCAACCGGCTTTTTGATCCTAGAACCGCCACTGGTTGTGTAGCCAATTAGGATTTTAGAGGATAATCTGTTCTATGAAGCAAACTAGTATAAACAATGTTATGTGTTGATAAGGAAAATTCTTTTAACTTCTCTTCGCACTATGAGAAAATTGAATCACTCAGGAAAATAAAAAGTCTACAAAAACTGGTGTAGGAATTTTACCAAGTATAAATCCTGAACCCAACCTAAACCCTAATAACAAGCAAAACCCCAACACTAATAACAAGAAATTATCATCAAGAAACAATAAAATCATGGAAAAAGAAAATAAAAACCCAACAAGTACAATTGATTTGAAGTGATAAAAAATGAGTACCTTGAAAGATGGAGGAATGTTGTTCGTCTTCTACCACCGAGAAAAAAAAAAATTTGTTATGAAATCCTTTTGGGGTGGCTGGACTTTTAGGGCAGGGCCCAATGAAGACTAATTGGGCTGAACCACCTTAGGGCTGCAAAGTATAGCAACCCACCTCAAAAACCCATCTCCAATGGAACCAGATTGGGAACCCAGTGGGCCCCATGTAGAACAAACAGCTGTAGCTTACTTGCCCGGTAGTGTATGTATTTTCGGAAAGGCTAGAATGAGGAGCTAATTTGAGGAGGTTATTTGAGGAGGTGAAATCTCACCATCAATAACCAAAAACAAAGTACTTTGGGGGGTGCATTGGGGGTCCACACCCCTTTTGATGATGAGATGGGCCTCCTCACATAACCTCCTCAAATTAGCTCCTCATTATAGAAGCTCCCGTATTTTCGGAAAGCCACACCAGAATTTTTGAAAGTCTTTTTAAATCATCTAAAATCCAAATTGACTTGACTTCAAAAACTCACAAGTAACCTATCCCATCTCTTATCCTATCACAGTCACCACCCCAACCACCATAGCTGTCCGAGCTGCCACCATGAGCCCGTGGAGATAGGCCCACCACCCTCGATTTCCCCTGCTCGTCCCCCTCCTCCGCTCGGTCTTCCTACGGTCCACATTGCTATTAAGGAAACATTTTTAAATAGTAATTTGATGGAATGGACATAATTTGCTAAGAGAACCAAATAGACAAAACAGAGTTTAGTAATAAAGTCTGGTTAGGATTTCACTATCCTTGCAAATTGCAATGCATACCCACTAAACACAGACACACACCACCACTGGCCATTTTTTTTAATCTTTCTCATTTATTTTCTTGGCAGATGGAACAAGAAACACTACACAGAACCCCAACCCCAAATCATTGACAAATCATTTGCTCTTCTTCTCAAATTCTTTGTTACACAGAAAAGTAAAAACAATTGAATTTCCAAATCATAAACATGAACACAAGAGAATCAATACACCCTTACAACAATTTCAATGATACAATGAACACACCATATCAATTGAACCTTTATTCTGTACTTACTACTTACAACCACCAAACCTAGCACACACAGGTTGCACCCAAATTTGGCAGAAGATGAAATTACGTCGTTTGGGTCTTCAATTGTGGTAGCAGTCGCGATTGTACCTTGTCTTATCGCAATGGGGCGGCGGGGGATTTCTGTTGGAGCCGGGATGGCAAGGACCGAAACGCTTCCGATCACACGACACCGCTCTTCTGAAATCCACTGCCGATCTGCCTACACTTGAACCTCCGGCCAAGATCCTTCTGCTGCTTTCCGAGTCCGTCAAGATCCTTCTTCACGACTTTGTTTGATATCCCCTACTTGAAACTTGTATACCCTCTAAAATTTAATACTTTCACTTGACAGAAAAATTGTTGGCGAGTCCTTACTTAGTTAGGATTTTAGTTACTTACCTATTTGTCTAGTCAAATTATAATTAAGATTTATTTCCTATTGTAATTTAGATTTATTTCCTATTGTAATTTAGATATATTTCCCATTTTATTTAGGATTAACACATCTTTGTACTTGTATAAATACCTCCATATTGGAGAAGAATAAGAATATGAGCATATCTTAGCATAACTGAATATTTACCCTACTTTGTTTGACAAAAATTTGTGTGAAACGGGAATAGCAATTGTTTTACTATCCCCGATCAATCACAATATGCTAATTGAAAAAGTTATTAAGCATTACATACCGTGATTGGCCCGGTATAGTAAAACAATGTTATTCCCGTTTTATACAAATGTTTCTCCTCAACTACATGGTAGATATCAATAGGGTACTCTCTCAAGGTAGTCATGAGCCATCATGATCTCCAATGTCATCATCATTCATAGTTGCTGTGGTGTAAATAATATGGTAGGTAGACATTTTCGGTAATTTTGGTGGGTGTTTTCAATTAATTCAAGGACTGCCCAAAAAAAAAAATTCCTCCATAATCCAATTGTACCCCTCATGTTGATTAGGGGTGGTAATAAAATTCCCTCTTATGAATGACAAGAGTGATGTAAAAGTAGTTTTGGGTACGGTTTATTTCTACGTTGTGTTCTCAATATGTTAGCTTTTGCTTTTTCTTTTGTTGCTTTTGCCTCACAAAGTGAAAAAGAGGAGAAAGAGGAGGTACCACAGTGGTGGCCCCCAAAGAGTTTCTTTCCTCCTAATGTGACCGAAAAAGAGGAAAAAGAGAAATATGCTAAAGTAATGTAGAATTGTTGTAAATGCATGAGTTGGTGGATGACCACCATACCTCTTAGCATTCACCCTTTTTAATTCTATGTAACCTATACACTAAATACCATAGTAATGGGCTCGTAACTTATGAGTTGTTAATGTCTTCTTACCATTGTAAGCCTATAAATAAGAGGTCTTATCAAGATGAGAAATACAAGGTGATTGAACAATTTCTATTGTCTTCCTCTACTTTCCAATTCTCTCTACAATTTCCCCTTAGTTATATAACACGTTATCAGCACGACATTGCTCTTAGTATGTTTTCTTTCTCTGAATTTTCTTTCTTCTTATATGAGCTAGAGTCATCACATGGTACAGAGTTTCTTTGTACTCACCATTAGATTTCATCATGCTCGTTTAAGGAAAAAAATTCCTTATTCTTATTACACATGAATATAATGCCATGTTTTTTTTATTTGTTTGTTTATTTGATCTTAAGTATGATCTTAATTATTATAATGAGTTTGTATTATACAAAAGATCAGGGGCCGAAGTTCCTCGATCCTCATCATATAACTTGATTAGGACATAGAGTCCTTTTGATTGAATCAAAACCTGAAGTTCTTTGATTCCAAATAATTGAGGTTGTGAAGTTCCGTGAATTTAAAGAGCACATAAGGACATGAAACTCCTTGATTTTGTATTAATCAAAATCAGAATTCCATGAGGCCTACATATGTCAAGAACCCGAACCAGAAATTTCGAGTGCATATACATCGATTTGAATATGAAGTTCAAAGCACAACTATTAATTCAATTTATTTAGATCTACGTATTCAAACCTGAAGTTTCGAATATATGTTGATATGAACTTGAAGTTCATAGTTTTTCATGGATCTTCATACTATATATGAACCTGAAGTTCATTACTTATTTGTGCCTATATGAACCTGAATTGGTTGGAAATCCAATTCTTAAACTTGTAGTTTTATCTACATATTGAACCCACATTAATATTAGATTATCTTGGAATTCCATAGTCTTTAATTTATTTATTTTATTCCTCGTTTATACCACTTGACTCATTTTATTTTATTTTATTTATGTTGGGTTATTAGTTAATTTCGTTTTACAATGGTAATATAATATGTTATATAACCTATACATATATATAGTTAGTTCATGAGTTTGGCTTATAACTTTATGTATACTGTGATATATATTGTTTTACTATATTTATATAATATTGATACTTATGGTCTTGTATTATATATATAACTGAAATCATGATTGCCAGAAGCAATCAATGCCCATTTATTATAAATGGTTCACATTTATACGAAACGAAAAGACAATATTGGTTACACTCTGTGTATTATGATGGAGCTGGAAAAAAAGAGGGGAAGTAAGACCCGAAGATCTTGATCCTCAATATATTTAATGAAGGACTTGAAGATCCTAAATTCTATATATGTGAAGGAATGAGCCAGAAGCTATAATTTTTATACAAAAGCACACAAACGTACACAGAAATTAAACTGACGCTGATGAGTAGGGCACTAAATATTAAGAAGCGGAAAGAAACAAAAGACATCAGTAGTAGTAGTAGTAGTAGTAGCGGCCGATTAATTGTTGGGGGGATGTCTGGAGCAATCCCTGCTGGTGGGTTCCTCCTTACAGTGGCCTGTAATGGGAATTTTGTTTTTCCCACCGTGGCAGGGATTCTTTTTAGAGATATTTAGTTAAATACCAATTCTTAGCACTAAAACTATAAATAAACCCTACACTATTTAATTTCTATAAATAAACCCAAAAAAAACCCAAAAAATGACATTTGGCATTATTGAATTGAATTTTGATTATTAAATTACTTTGATGCCCTATTGAGTGTTTTGGGCTTTTTTATATGTTTTGAGGTTGGGTTTGTTTTGAGAAATCAGTGGCAGTTTTGTAATTTAAAAGAATTTAAAAGTCTATTTGTTATGTTGTAAATGGACTTTGGGTGTGTTTCTAAAGTCCATTTCATATATGGTATTTTTATAATTTAGGCTCCTATATTGGGTATAATAGTGAATCTCCCATGTTTTTATTATCAAATCGGTTACAGGCCTGTCCCGCTTTTCTTGATACATCAGTGGGATGGGAACCGTCACCCTTGAGGATCCTTAATTATGCTGAATTTCGAGTCCAACATGAACTCCAAGTCAAAGACCAACTCCGAGTGTGCAATTCGGCATGCCGTGTTGGTAAGACCGTTGCACCGTTGGTGACGACGCTGGTGTTGATGTGGATGCTAGGGCCATGGCTTGTGGTGGTGAGCAGGGCCATGGCCATCATCACCATCATCAGCTTCATAGCTCCTCCTGAGTGACTCATCTTTTGTTTTTGTTTTTGTACTGTTCTGCTGCATGCAATACTCAAAAATTGTATATAGATAATATAGAAAAAGTACTTTGGCTCTTTACTCTTCTTACATACATGTATAAAGCACAGCTAGGCCCCTCCATAAACTTTTCTCTTTGCGCTATTATTGATTAATAATGTATATGCTTTACGGTAAGAGAAAATGACTAGTAAGGGATTAGTCCAATTTAATCGAGCAACCAAATGTGGCCATACTAGTAAGGGATAAGCGATGATGGTGATGAATTGGACTAAAAGACTAATCATGTACAAGTGGAGGGATTAGTCCAATTTAATCCTGTATCTTTGATTCATATATTAAACAAGACTAATCATGGCCAAGTATCACTTATTTTCTAGTGTTTATAAGATGCTTGTCTGGTAAAGTAAACCATTTTCACACAAAAAATTCGATGAAATGAAAACTTAAAAAAACGAAGTTATACTTTCAAGATTCGAGAAGGCGTCAGTCATAGCTTAATTCAGAAACAGTTTTCAAGAACAAAACAGGAAAAACATTTTCATCCAATTTCCCCAAAATGTCTATTAAGTGTATGCACCAGGGACACAAGCAGTGATGTTTTCTCTTTTCTTTTTCTTTTTTTTTCTAGCATTTAAAAGTTAAAAAGAGAAGAGTAATCCATACTTAAATGGTTAATACAACACCAAAAATCAATATTTAAAGAACAACCAACTCCATCTTCTTAACTGTGGAAGTCGAATCTCTCTTCCTCCATTGATATTTAAGTAAATAAAAAACCGAAAAAGAAAATGAAGAACCAAATGCAGAGACGTACCAACACGAACTCTCTACGTACACAGAAATTAAAAAGCGGAAAAAATAACACCACTTATATAACTTAAAAGCTTGCACACGATCCAATGCATGGATCCATCCGGTAGTAAATGGCTTAGCCGCTATCAGTACTACTACCATAACGATAGCACGACCTGTTGGTGCCTACTTTCTCGCAGTGCTCTCCTTTGGGGTTTGGGTTTGGGTTACCGCGGCACGAAGGTCCACGTTTTGGGCCGCAGGACGCAGATTTTCCGCTTTCTTTTGATGTACCGGTGGGGTGGTAGGAACCGCCATCCGCGAGGAGCCTTATGCTGAATTCTGAGTCCAACATGAACTCCAAGTCAAAGTCCAACTCGGAGTATGCAATACGACATGCCGTGGCAGTGAGACCATTACACCTCGAAGAGGAGGAGTAGCCGCCGCCGCTGACGATGCTACCGTTGATGTTAATGCAATGACTTGTGGTGGTCAGCAGGGCCATGACCATCACCACCATCATCACCTTCATAGCTGACAGAGCTGCTCCTGAGTGACTCATTTTTTTCTTCTTCTTGTGCTGCATGCACTCCTCAAGCACACACACACATATATATAGAAAAAGAACATCTCTTTACTCTTCTAACACACAAATTACAGGTTGACACGTGTATAACATTATTTACGTATTGGTGCAAGAAAAATATAAATTCATGTGCATAAAGAGCCAAAACAGTAATTGTTTGTATAGATCAGCACGAGATTCACGACTAGTCAGTATCGATTCAATTCAAGACCAAAAGTGGTGCACTAGCTACCCCTGCGGTCCCTTCGTTTGTGTTTTTTTAAATAAAAGTTATTAACTTCATTTTTCTTTATGTTTTTTATTAATTTGCTTTTTATTTGTTTATAAACTTTAGGTCTTTCCAAAGGACTTAGAATTATTGCTGATGACGGCAACAATCTTACGTATTAGGGCACAACAAAACGAAAAGCCACCTAATGCGGAGAGATCTTTTTTTGCCAAAGTTAGGATGACAGAGGGGTTTTTCTCACACACACTGTTACGGTGTTATAGGGCTTCGAATATGAGATCACTAGTCTGCAAATTAACATCATTTTTCACTAAATCAGACCCTATTGACAATTAATTGGGATAAACATTTTATGTACAACAAATTACGGAGGATTCCAAGTAATTTGTAAAGTTCATTTGAGTGGGGTGTATGTATTTGTAAATTATCACAAAATTGAGGGTTCCAACCAAAAAAATTAGATGGTGGAGTGGCTTTAGCAATTTTTTTTTGGGGGGGGGGGAGAGGCGGTCTATATAACTCCATCTATGATAATTTAGTGTTTAAATAGCGAAATGATCTCTTTGTTGTACTCATTTAGCTAATTTAGTTTTTGTATTTTTAATTTAAACGCTTTTTCTTAACATGAGATCATGATCTTCAAGTTAAGATCCTTTTCGTTGGGTAGACCGCATTGGCAATTTAATCGCTATTATAATTAATTAGAATACTCTATTTATTTAAAATATGAAATTTATGTTAAGAAATAATAAAAACGATTATAAATTTAAATATGAAAACATAGGGGTTGTGTAGCCAATTAGGATTTTAGAGGATAATCTTTTCTATGAAGCAAACTAGTATAAACAATGTTATGTGTTGATAAGGAAAATTCTTTAACTTCTCTTAGCACTATGATAAAATTGAATCACTCAGGAAAATAAAAAGTCTACAAAAAAGGGTGTAGGAATTTTACCGAGTATAAATCCTGAACCCAACCTAAACCCTAATAAGAAGCAAAACCCCAACACTAATGACAAGAAATTTATCATCAAGAAACAATATGGAAAAAGAAAATAAAAACCCAGCCGAGATGGAGAAATGTTGTTCATCTTCTACCACCGAGAAAAAAATATTATTGAGTTACGAAATCCTTTGGGGGTGGCTGGACTTTTCGGGCAGGGCCTGGGGGGGGGGGGGGGGGGGAGAGGCGGTCTATATAACTCCATCTATGATAATTTAGTGTTTAAATAGCGAAATGATCTCTTTGTTGTACTCATTTAGCTAATTTAGTTTTTGTATTTTTAATTTAAACGCTTTTTCTTAACATGAGATCATGATCTTCAAGTTAAGATCCTTTTCGTTGGGTAGACCGCATTGGCAATTTAATCGCTATTATAATTAATTAGAATACTCTATTTATTTAAAATATGAAATTTATGTTAAGAAATAATAAAAACGATTATAAATTTAAATATGAAAACATAGGGGTTGTGTAGCCAATTAGGATTTTAGAGGATAATCTTTTCTATGAAGCAAACTAGTATAAACAATGTTATGTGTTGATAAGGAAAATTCTTTAACTTCTCTTAGCACTATGATAAAATTGAATCACTCAGGAAAATAAAAAGTCTACAAAAAAGGGTGTAGGAATTTTACCGAGTATAAATCCTGAACCCAACCTAAACCCTAATAAGAAGCAAAACCCCAACACTAATGACAAGAAATTTATCATCAAGAAACAATATGGAAAAAGAAAATAAAAACCCAGCCGAGATGGAGAAATGTTGTTCATCTTCTACCACCGAGAAAAAAATATTATTGAGTTACGAAATCCTTTGGGGGTGGCTGGACTTTTCGGGCAGGGCCCAATGAAGACTCTAATTGGGGCTCAACCACCTTAGGGTTGCGAAAGGCCAAGCCCGGCCAGAGCATTGCATTGCAACCAAGTTCACAATTGTATGGAGTTGGTTGAAGCCAGTGGAATCTAGTGGGCCACATGCAGAACAAACAGCTGTAGCTTACTTGCCCGGTAGTGTATGTATTTTAGAGCCACACCAGAATTTTTAAAGTCTTTCAGAATCATCTAAAATCCTAATTGACTTGACTTCAAAAACTCACAAGTAACCTATCCCACCTCCTACTACAGTCACCACCCCAACCACCATAGATGTCCGAGCTGCCACCATGAGCCCATGGAGATCGGCCCGCCACCCTCGATTTCCCGTGCTCGTCCCCCTCCTCCGCTCGGTCTTCCTACGGTCCACATTGCTATTAAGGAAACATTTTTTAATAGTATAATTTGATGGAATGGACATAATTTGGTAAGAGAGCCAAATAGACAAAACAGAGTTTAGTATTTAACCCATGATTTAATGAAGTCTGGTTAGGATTTCACTATCCTTGCAAATTGCAATGCATACCCACTAAACACAGACACACACCACCACTGGCCATTTTTTATAATCTTTCTCATTTATTTTCTTGGCAGATGGAACAAGAAACACTAGACAGAATCCCAACCCCAAATCATTGACAAATTATTTGCTCTTCTTCTCAAATCCTTTGTTACACAGAAAAGTAAGAACAATTGAATATCCAAATCATAAACACTTACAACAAGAGAATCAATACACACTTACAACAATTTCAATGATACAGTTAGCACACCATATCAATTGAAACCTTATTCTGTACTTACTACTTACAACCACCAAACATAGCACACACAAGTTGCACCCAAATTTGGCAGAATATGAAATTACGTCGTTTGGGTCGTCAATTGCGGTAGCACTCGCGATTGTACCTTGTCTTGTCGCAATTGGGCGGCGGGGGATTTCTGTTGGAGCCGGGATGGCAAGGAGGGAAACCCTTCCGATCACACGACACCGCTTTCTTGAGATCCAATGCCTGTATGGCTACACTTGAACCTCCGGCCAAGATCCTTCTGTTGATTTCCGAGTCCATCAGGAACTCCATGCCGTCCAAGTCGCTGTTTGCAATGAGGCATGATGGATCGGTGAGGCCGTCGCACCACGTGGTCCTGCCGCCGCTGCTGTTGTTGATGCCGTGAGTTGTGGTCAACAGGGTCAACGCCACCATCACTAACAGAGCTGCTGATGAACAGTGACCCATTTTTATGGTGCCAGTAGCTTTTCTTTTTTCGCTCTTTTGAAAGGTGCTGCTGCACTCATCAATTATAAGGATAATGGGTGTGGGTGATTGAGGAAGACCAAGTTGTTGTTGGGGGTGTGGACCATTTGATATTTTAGAAGATAATTGGGATTTGGGATAATCCAAAAGTTTACTACTTGGAAGTTGGATCCACCTCTTTTTTTTTTTTTCTTTTTCCTTTTTTTCACACCATTTTTCTAAATAGTAGAGGTCAACCCTAGCAAAAAAAAACTTACTCGGGAATAACACTATTTTGCTATCCCTAACTAATAACACAATTACACGTGGAAAAGTTATTCTACGTGTCATTGCGTTATTGACCGGAATAGTAAAAAATGTTATCCCCGTTGCATGAGAGTTTGTCATAAGACATGTCTATACTATATCTGACCGGCCTCTCATGCCATGACACGTGGAAAGAACCTAACACCAAACAGGGCCCAAGAACCCACGCTGACCAGCCTAGCCTCACAATCGGTAATCCCCCCTCGACACCACCTACCGATTTTGCACCAATCAGGTCCCATAAGCCCACACTGGCCAACCCAACCTCACAATCGGTCAATGCCATCGGCATCGCCTAACAATTGCGCTTAGGCCAGCCCAGCCATGCAAGAATCATCTAAAATCCTAATTGACTTGACTTCAAAAACTCACAAGTAACCTATCCCACCTCCTACTACAGTCACCACCCCAACCACCATAGATGTCCGAGCTGCCACCATGAGCCCATGGAGATCGGCCCGCCACCCTCGATTTCCCGTGCTCGTCCCCCTCCTCCGCTCGGTCTTCCTACGGTCCACATTGCTATTAAGGAAACATTTTTTAATAGTATAATTTGATGGAATGGACATAATTTGGTAAGAGAGCCAAATAGACAAAACAGAGTTTAGTATTTAACCCATGATTTAATGAAGTCTGGTTAGGATTTCACTATCCTTGCAAATTGCAATGCATACCCACTACACACAGGCACACACCACCACTGGCCATTTTTTAAATCTTTCTCATTTATTTTCTTGGCAGATGGAACAAGAAACACTACACAGAATCCCAACCCCAAATCATTGACAAATTATTTGCTCTTCTTCTCAAATCCTTTGTTACACAGAAAAGTAAGAACAATTGAATATCCAAATCATAAACACTTACAACAAGAGAATCAATACACACTTACAACAATTTCAATGATACAGTTAGCACACCATATCAATTGAAACCTTATTCTGTACTTACTACTTACAACCACCAAACATAGCACACACAAGTTGCACCCAAATTTGGCAGAATATGAAATTACGTCGTTTGGGTCGTCAATTGCGGTAGCACTCGCGATTGTACCTTGTCTTGTCGCAATTGGGCGGCGGGGGATTTCTGTTGGAGCCGGGATGGCAAGGAGGGAAACCCTTCCGATCACACGACACCGCTTTCTTGAGATCCAATGCCTGTATGGCTACACTTGAACCTCCGGCCAAGATCCTTCTGTTGATTTCCGAGTCCATCAGGAACTCCATGCCGTCCAAGTCGCTGTTTGCAATGAGGCATGATGGATCGGTGAGGCCGTCGCACCACGTGGTCCTGCCGCCGCTGCTGTTGTTGATGCCGTGAGTTGTGGTCAACAGGGTCAACGCCACCATCACTAACAGAGCTGCTGATGAACAGTGACCCATTTTTATGGTGCCAGTAGCTTTTCTTTTTTCGCTCTTTTGAAAGGTGCTGCTGCACTCATCAATTATAAGGATAATGGGTGTGGGTGATTGAGGAAGACCAAGTTGTTGTTGGGGGTGTGGACCATTTGATATTTTAGAAGATAATTGGGATTTGGGATAATCCAAAAGTTTACTACTTGGAAGTTGGATCCACCTCTTTTTTTTTTTTTCTTTTTCCTTTTTTTCACACCATTTTTCTAAATAGTAGAGGTCAACCCTAGCAAAAAAAAACTTACTCGGGAATAACACTATTTTGCTATCCCTAACTAATAACACAATTACACGTGGAAAAGTTATTCTACGTGTCATTGCGTTATTGACCGGAATAGTAAAAAATGTTATCCCCGTTGCATGAGAGTTTGTCATAAGACATGTCTATACTATATCTGACCGGCCTCTCATGCCATGACACGTGGAAAGAACCTAACACCAAACAGGGCCCAAGAACCCACGCTGACCAGCCTAGCCTCACAATCGGTAATCCCCCCTCGACACCACCTACCGATTTTGCACCAATCAGGTCCCATAAGCCCACACTGGCCAACCCAACCTCACAATCGGTCAATGCCATCGGCATCGCCTAACAATTGCGCTTAGGCCAGCCCAGCCATGCAGGCTCGCGATTGACAGTAGGCAGTGCCCTCGACACCCCCTACCGATTCAGCCTCTCAGAAGGTATCTTTCAAGAATCTCTCGAGTTCCTCACTGGTATATTCACTAGGACACATGGCAGCCTCCTAGGCTACTCCAACGAGTCCCACATCAAAAGTTTACACCAAGAAGACACCCTAAATCTCTATAAATAGAGCCCCTTACCCCCATAGTACAAGGTAACACCTATTTGACACTTATGCCCTTGCTTTGTCAATAGCTAACTCCTCTCTCCTTCAACTAACTTAAGCATCGGATGGCCTTAGGCCGGTAACACACCAGTGCCTTAGGTCTTATCTACTGCTCTTCCCTTTCTCTTTTTGTAGATCACCCTTAGCCTGTTGAAGGAAAGTACTTACCGAAGGCAGATCAGATCACACCTCATCCTTAAGTTGGGCCCACTATTGGTCATTTAGTTTTGAGCACCAACAAGGCACTTGATTTGACTTGGTGTTGTATATGCACCACTGATCATCTTATTTTGTGAACTTGGTGTTGTATATGCACTATTGATCATCTTATTTTTTGAACTTGGTGTTGGATATTTACCATGAATTAAGTAGAACGTTATGTTGTGAAAATTGGCTGGCTATGATTTTGGGATGGTTTGGAGCTTGTCTCACCATGTTTGAAGGAAGAAAGGAAGCATAAAACCAAGTGTAGAGGTCATGTGGCTAGTGGTTCGGCAATTGACAAACAGATAGTTGGTTTTCGCAAACTGTGATGGCTATTGCATGTTGTGTTTGCAATTACCTAGTGATGGTTTGACAATTTGTGTTGGGGAAGTTGAGCTTTCACATTTGGGAAATGTTCTCAAAATATAGGCATGTTCCCAAAGTTTTGGAAAATTTAATACTAATTTTTGGACATGGAATTATAGTTAAAATAGTTTCTAATTAAAATATTATATCACCTCAAAGAAAATTTTAAAAAATTTAGTCCCACTCCAAGCATACACCAAACACAAGAACTTACTTTTTATAAAAAAAAAATTTATAAAAAAAGTTAGTCCTAGTCCAATCAAACATATACCAAACGCAGTACAAGTGTTATCCAACTTATGACAGGCCAAGCCAATCCAAGACAGTCCTAATATTTAGTCCAGTCCATGACAATCCGCCTTACAAAACAAGCCCTTAGATTTTTAGCCCAATTCTTGCCCACACTTTAAAAAAAAATATTCAGCCCAAGCCTTTGCAGCCCAGAGTCATAATCCCAAGCCCCTATCACGTATTGTATTTCAATAATTTGAATTGTCTAGTTTTTGGATATTCCCTTAAAGTTCATCTCTGCAAAAAATCATTTGAATACGAAACCATTTGACCACTCAATTAGATGGTTGTTATTATAGTCTTTTCTTGAAGCACTGGATTCGTCTATTTTGTTAGTCTCAATTAGATGCCTTAATGATTTTCAATTTACATGATCTTTTGTAATTATGATCTATGAATGAAAATTTGAAAAATATATGGTTTGGATCGTTGAAAAAAAATCTATTAATAAAAAAATTGAAGTCTTACCATTGCCATGTCAGTATACATAAAGAATTGGGAAATTTGCATAAATACCTCTTGAACTTTTGGCAATGTGCGCTAATACCACTTGAACTTTGAATTTTTATTTTTAACCACCTGAACTTTGTAAAGTGTTGCAATCCACCATCTATATCTAACTTTGTTAAAATTTCCGTTAAATTTAATGGCATTTCTATCATTTCACTATAACTAAAAATAATTATAAAAACATAATTTAGAAATAAAAGAAAATTAACCTAATTGCACCACACCTTCCCTAGCCTTACCCTTTTCCAACGCCAATTCTCCCCAAACCCTCATGGGGAATTAAACTCATTTTTATCTTTTCATACAAAACTTTAGAAAGAAAAAAAAAAAATCAGAAACTCATCCACCATTTGGGCCACATGTGATATTGTTTGGATGTGGTCACCAAATTCCAGCCAAGTCAAGTGGTCTCAATCCCAGCCAAGTCAAGTAGTCTCAATTCTAGCCAAGTCAAGTGGTCTCAATTCCAGCCAAGTCAAGTGGTTCCAACTTCAAACCAAGTCAAGTGGTCTCCCCAACCACTTGCAAAACCTTTTTGCCAGCCAATTCCTCACAAAATCCAGGCTAGATTTCCAGCCAACTATTGCAAACCAACTGGATATCCAGCCAACTATTGCAAAGGCTAGGTTTCCAACCAACTCTTGCAAAAATGACTGGGTTTCCAGCCAACTTCTACAAACGGCTGGGTTTCCAACCAACTCTTGCAAACCAACTAGGTTTCCAGCCAACTTTTGAAACGATTGGGTTTCCAACCAACTTTTGCGATCTGGATCTTCTCCTCGCAACAGCCTTGCAGGTTTTCCAGCCAAAGCAAGGCCAGACGGTTGGAGGTTTTCCTCCTTGCACAGCCGAGCTGGGTTTCCAGCCAACCTCAAGAAGTGGCCAGGGCAGTCTGTTGGATCTTCACCTTGCAAAGCCAGCCACCCACTCTGCAAAAATCCTAGCCAAATCTCCTATCAGGCGGCCAAGATTTTTCCAGGCCGGGATGCTTCTTCCCAAGCTAGTTGGGATCTCCTCTCATGGACAAGCAACTGGAGTTCCAACACTGCTAGAGTTTTGGTACGGCTGAAGTTCTGGCATTTCTGGGGTTTGTAAGTCGGCTAGGGTTTTGAGTTGGCTAGAGTATGTGTTAGAAATGTGCCCTAAGAGCCAATACATTTGATGTAATCTCCTTAGAATACATTTCGTATATGATATATAAAGGGCAAACTTAATTTGTTATCTTTTACATCGTGTAAAGAAACAAATGTCCAGGGTATGCTAAATAAGAGATAAAGTAATCTAAAGAAGATTAGATTCATGAGACCTTTAATCTCTAATTGTAGTATCCCAAAATGTTCCTAATCATAGGTTATCAAATGGGCATTGATAAACCGTCAAGATTAGCACATATTATGTATGCTCAATTGGGAGGATGGTTAGTCTCAAACCATTTGTGTAGTTGACACTAATACAAGTATGTGGGTGCTCATTAGTGAATGAGTACACTGAACGCGATCAACCGTAGTTCTCATATGGAGTATTTATCTACATGTCAAATGAGAACTCATAGTTGCAATAATGCAAATTAGTCCCAAGACCTGAGGCATCATGGTTGTCTTGTGATGCGTTATTGATCTTTGATAGCTCTTAAAGGCAAGCCGTAAAAGATTTGTCTTAAGTGTTGTTGGGATCTCTTAATTCATCATAGGGGCATGTGAATGTACAATAAGGAATCTCTACTTTCGATAAAAGAAGGAGAATGTTTCAAGATGTGATTTAGTAAATCTTTGGCCAAAGTATTTTGAGCTTGATTTAGAAAGTTGTTCTTAATCATGTTCTTTTGAATCACATGAGGTTATAAATCATATTAGGGGTTTGACATAAACAATACGTACCCTAATAATATGATTTGAAACATTGTATAAGAGAAGGACCATATTGCATTGCAATTCCAACTGAATAGGTTCTTCATCTATTCGTGTTAGCTTGGGTAGCCTTGATATATTGCTAGATGTCACTCTTGGCTTGTGGAAGAAAGTCCAAATGGTTGGGTATCAAGCCCAAGGGCTTAAGACACCTAAATATTATTGTTTAAGTGTCATAAGGCCCAATTTTGGAAGCCCAATGGGTTTTGGCCGAAAATGCTTAAGTGAATGTGTATGGGAATTGTTTCTATAAGCTCATTAACACACAAACACAATCCAACATCAACCAAATAGGTTTGGGAGATCAAAGAGAGAAAAAGGAGAGTTTTCAAGAGTGAAATACTTTCATTTTTCAAAGTGGTTTAGATTGAAACCAATCTTGAGAATCTTGCACTAGCATCCAAGTATTCTCAAGATACTTATTCTCATCTCAAGGTTCCATTGGTGTGGAGACTTAGAGGCCATATACTTTTGTGGCTCACATGGAGGAGAAAGATCAAGGAGCAAAGATCAAAGATCAAAGAGGAGATCAACAAAGAGGAAATCATCAAGAGAAGACCAAACACAAATTGGTTCATATAATTGCTTCAAGGGTAATTAGATCTTATCCTTTCTCTTGAATTTTCATTTATGAAAAACATATCAATGTTCATGGCTTAAGATACTTGGAAGAAGTTTTGTTTTTGAATTTAAACAACCACCTTAGACTTCCGCTGCGATTAATTTGATTAAATGCATGTTTAATATTCAAATGAACTTTGGAAAAATGTTTTGAAATTCCTACAGTATGAAGGTGTTGGCTGAGGTGTTCGATAACTTGAGTTTGGCATAAGAGCCCACGTGGGCTCACCTTGCTATTTTTAAGTTGGGCAAGAGTTTGGAAGCCAAAATGGTCATTAATAGCCCAAATGTTATTCTTAAATTAATGACATATATATATATATATATACCAGAAAGGGCTAGAACCAGGGCTAGAACCACAGAAAGGGCTAGAACCAAGGGGAGAAAACAAGAAACTCAGGAATAGGATGAGGAGGAAAGGCAATAGTCATATAAACTGAATAACAAAATGCAGAAAAATAATGTATGAAATATATTAAAACATATACATATATGGAAATTAGAATGTGATTCATGAAATTAATGCCTAACTTTGAAAATAGTGAGGTTGTAAACTTACAAAAAATATTGACTGAAAGATCCTTTATTGAAAGAACTAGGCACTCATAACTTACAAATTTTTTCTCAATTTTTAGAGTTTGAGAGAACTTTGAAACTGGCTAACTTACAACCTGTTTTACTTCTGGCTCGAAGCCCTTACTTATAGAACTAAATTTCATTGGATTCTGTAGGGGCTTTTACGTTTCGGCAGCTACTGATGGGCCTGGGCTGCTGTAAAGATCCAAATGTGTGAAAATGCCCCTTGAGTCCGAGTTCAAGGATCAAACCCCAAGAGTGTTTCGAAAGGGTAGTTGAGCCTTAGGAAACACCTTGGTCTTCTTCACCAATGAAACCAACAGTCGCTTACAGATAAATTCTTGGCTTGGCATGAGAAGCTTGTGGCATGGGAGTTGAGCATTCATGAGTTTAGCATGAGAGAGAGAAAGAGTTGCGATTTCCTATGAGAAACAAAGGTTCTAAGGAAAGGGGGAAGGGATTCTAAGAAGGTTTGTTGAAGAGAGAGAGATAGGGGGTATAATGGGTGCGTTGAGTAGTTTCTGGCAGCTTGACGAAAACTCTGTCAAGATCTGGAATAGCTTGCAAGAAGAGAAAATTGGAGGAGATGGAGGAATATGGCTTGAAATTGAAGGGTTCCAGGGGTGAGAGATGATGCCTACTCTTTGGGTCTGGTTTGCTTGCCTTCGATTGAGTTCTTTTGCTGGGTAGAAGGTGCCTCCCTTTTATAGGCACTGGAAGCTCCTTCTTCCCAAGAAAACCCTAGTTGGTTATCTCCAATTTTGCCAAGTCTCTCCCTCCCTTTCTCTTCTCTTTCTTTGATTCATCCATATTTTGTGAAATCTTCCTTAGTCCAAGCACTCAAAGACAAGATTTTTGGAGGCTCTAGAGCCTTCCCGCAGCTATTCCAATGGCTTTCTCCTATCTTTGGTTACCATCTCTCCTTCTTTCCTCACCTATTCTTGGCAAGAGCTGGTAGGAGAAAGAGATGGGGAAGATCGTTGGTCTGAAGGGTGATGCACGTGCTAATATCCTTTGGTTCTTCAAGTGGTTTGCCTTGGGTTTCTTTCTTGGTCATGTGCTGAAGTCTCCCAGCAGCCTACATACATAGGTAGCTTTGGCTTTTGTCGAGGCTTTTGTCTCTAGCCATGTGCTGGAGATTGCAGATATTTTCTTCTTGGTTGCTTCGGCTTTCCTAAGGTGATGGGTTAGCCAATTAAGAGAATGGGCTAATCTCCTTAGGTGATGGGCTATTTTATCAAAATGATGGGCTAATTTTCCTAGAGTATTTGGGCTGGTTTTTCTAAAGTATTGGGCTTTTTTCTCTCTTTTATGCTTATCCATATATTTGGGCTCAAGAAATGGACTTGAGTTTTGGGGCTCCCAAGCAGCCCAAAACTTCCATTTCTCGGCTCATCAATGGGCCTCATGAAAACTTGTTACCATCCACACCACAACCCACTTAGCAAGCCCCGGGTATTCGCGTGGCTTGGGCCCACTTAAGTTTGTAGCGTGGCGTGTTGCTTATTTGCTTGGCGTGACACGTGTGCAAGCGCATATGACGAACTCTTGCATACCCAAGTTGGGTTTCTTCCCAAGTTAGGCATTGTACCGGGCTAGAAATATATTTGGGCCAATCCTTGGATTTTTTGGGCCTCAATAGATTCCAAAGATGGAATAATGACTAAAGGAAAATAAATTTTTACTTGTCTGGGAATCTACTTTTACTCTAAGGCTTTTGCTTTTGCTTTTGGCTGCTTTCACTTTTACTTTTCGGAGAATCTGCTTTTACTTTGCCTTTACTCTGGTTAGTCTTCATTCTAATCATATGGGTCTTGACTGTCGGGGTAGTATGCTCTTTTTGACTGGAGGTTAGGCACTGCTTTTGGCTGGAGGATGAGGCATGTGATGATCCGGACTTGGGGGAAGCATCATCATTGTCCATTTGACTGGCTTGAAGCATAAGTTGTCTGGCTAATTCTTTGATTTCTGACTTGGATCTTCCTTCGATTGGGAGGGAAGAATGAGAACTGCCTGGAGTAGGAGACTTTGCAGGAGTCTTAATCGGAGTAAATTCTATATTGACTTGATCAATAATTCTTTCTAACTTAAATTTATCCCACCATTTGATATCAAAACGACGGGACAAATTTAAGTTAGAAAGAATTATTGATCAAGTCAATACATAACAAACTTCTTGATATCAAATTTAAGCTGGGCAAGACCATGGTGATTTACTTTTCCTAATTATTCCTTTTTGAAGTAACTCTAAGATTTCATTTTTACAAAATTCCATTATTTCTTGACTCATCTGAATTGGTCTAGCTTTAGTGGGAATATTCTTTTCACTAAAGGTTTTAACATAGGGAAGACTGACTACGTGGTGTTTCTTATGCCAAAAAGCGGTAGGTAGATCAAAACAAACTTCTTGTTTTAACTTTTCTTCAAATTTTTGTATTTGCGACTGTAAAGACTTTTCACTAAGTTGCTGTTCAATTCTTTTGAATTTAACTTCTTCTTTGAAGAAATTCACCTGTTTACTCTTACTCTGAATAAGACTAACTGTTTTTGAAACTGCGCTCTTTTGAAAGGCTTTTAAAGCATGTAATTCTGGTTTGGTTAAAAATTCAAACTTGACTTTTTCTCCTACATGAGTAGAGGTGACTCCATCATATTCTACCTTGAATGGGTACAACAAAGCTATAAACGGTAATCCTAAAATAACTTCGTCAGTAATATTTTTGACTAAGACAAAAGATATTTTAAAACAAATCTTATTCTAACAAACATGGGCTTTAGGGATTTCATATTTTAACTGGAGTGGTTTACCAGAAGCGGTTCCTAAGGTTTCTCTTGACTTTTTGAAATACTTAGTTGGTATTAGACCTTCTTGAATACAATTGAGATCGGCTCCTGAATCAAAGAGGGCTACAGTTTTTAACTCAAAATCATTAATAAAAATGCTGACTCTTGAGTACCATTTTCAAAAGTTAATTTGTTTAATTAAGTTTATAGCTTTATCTTCATCATTGTTGGTTGGTTCATTTTCAGACTCAGAATGACTTCCAGATTGACTTTTAGAATCAGAATTTATTTTTTCCATTAAACTAACTAAATCTTGTTTAATCTCAAAATTCTCAGTTTGCAATTTATGACTTAATTGTCGTAACTCAATTATTTTGTAGAGTGACTTCCGTTTTATTAAACCTTTCTAGGGTAGTATTTAGACTTATTTTTGGAGACTGGGTGGACTAACTGGGTTCTTCCTGGCTAATAACTTTCCTGAGTTTTCTAAGATACTCATATTTTAACTCTGGGTTTTCAACTTTACTAATTAAATCAATTAATAATTTTTCTTATTCTTCTTGTTTGGTGAGGACAATGATTGACTGCAACTGTCTCCCAGCACTTCTAGCTGTACTACCTCTAGAGCGGTTCCCAAAACTACCACTCTAGTTAGATCCTCCACTGGAACTACCTCCAGGTCGAAATCCGTAACTGCAGCCACTAGATGATCCAGAACTAAAACTCCCTCTCTTGGATGACCCTTGACTGGGACCACCCATCTCAAACTATCGCCTACGGGAATCGCCCCGTCGTCGGACCATCATCTGGCTACTCTCAATCAGGGATGCAGACATGACCAAGTCCTCAAAGTTAGTCAGCCGCTGACCAATCACAATGTCCCTGATGAACGCCTTCAACCCTCGGGTGAACAACTGACACTTCTTTCTTTCATCCTGCACCAGTGGAATGCAATACTTGGATAACTCATGGAACTTCTTTTCATACTCTAGTACAGTCAACACCCCCTGTTCCAACTGCAAGAATTCTTCCATCTTCATGTTCTGGTATGCGAGTGGATAGTACTGGATATCGAATGCTGCTCGAAATACTTGCCAAGTGATGGCGGATGGATCCTGATATCGTCTCCTAATCGACTCCCACCAGTGTCTCGCATTCCTGGCCAAAAAGAAAGTGGCCAAGGTCACTCTGTGATCCTGTGGAACGGCCATCACTCTCATGGTCCACTCCATCCTCTCAATCCACTCCTCGGCTACTGCTGGGTCACCATCACCATCAAAATCGGTGGCCCCAATCCTCGTAGCCTGATCTGCATAACTCAAGGAGGGCTCTCTGGGTTGCTCAGTCCTGGACAGGGCCTGAGTCAGCATCTCTAAAGTGCTGGAAATTAGGGTCCAGATGTGGAAGAACTGCCGCCGGTGCGGCCCCTGTCTGACCTCCCACTTGAGACTGTTCTACTTCTTCTGGTTCAGACTGGGGATCCTGTCCCTGTTGAAGTGAGTCTCCTAATTAATCAAGGAGATTTATTTCCTTGATTAATTAAGGGATTTACTTTCCTATTTTATAGATTTATTTCCTTGATTAATTAAGGGATTTATTTTCCTATTTTATAGATTTATTTCCTTGGTTAATTAAGGGATTTACTTTCCTATTTTATAGATTTATTTCCTTGATTAATTAAGGGATTTATTTTCCTATTTTATAGATTTATTTCCTTGGTTAATTAAGGGATTTACTTTCCTATTTTATAGATTTATTTCCTTGATTAATTAAGGGATTTATTTTCCTATTTTATAGATTTATTTCCTTGGTTAATTAAGGGATTTACTTTCCTATTTTATAGATTTATTTCCTTGATTAATTAAGGGATTTATTTTCCTATTTTATAGATTTATTTCCTTGGTTAATTAAGGGATTTACTTTCCTATTTTATAGATTTATTTCCTTGATTAATTAAGGGATTTATTTTCCTATTTTATAGATTTATTTCCTTGGTTAATTAAGGGATTTACTTTCCTATTTTATATAGTTGTCAAATCATTGTATAATTATGAGATTTTTTCCTAATCCTTTACTAGATCTAATTCCTTGTAAAGCACTCATGTGAACTCTTATATATACCTCCTTATGGAGAAGAATAAATAAGAATCTAACATATTCAAACCCATATTCATATTTTTTAGCATGGTATCAGAGCAATTGATCCTTGGTTGTTGTTGCTTCGATTCAGCTGCACCAAAATGGTTTCAACTGCATCCTCAACTTGTGATACTCGCAAGTGCACGAGCCGTTTGGTAGTATA
>NW_018921601.1:66165-109198 GCF_002207925.1 Prunus avium | reverse complement strand
AATTAAAAGCACAAGTTTAACTCAATAACATAACCAAATCATAAGCTAGAAGGGTACAAAATGATATACAATTATGAACCGATCAGTTGTCTCTAAATTCTCATATCAAAATTTCTCCTCCCCTCCTCTTCAAGGGGGGGAGGGGGAGTAAAAAGGATCTGTTTCTCTTTCACATGGAGATTTTGTCTCTTTCTTGACTCCGACACACCCTTCTCTTCAGGGGGAGAAGAGGATTGAAGAGAAGTTTCTGTGTTCTTAGCCGTGTTCACAGGGTTTCTGTGTTCTTTACATTCCTCATATCGTATTCCTCGTATCGTATCGAATTTTCTTGAACCACAAACCCAAAATCACATCCCTCATATCTTATTCCTCATATTTCCAGTTTCAGATTCAGATCTTCATACCCGAATCCTCATATACTCTTATCCCGAAACCCTAAACACATCTTTTTTATCTTATTCTTAAATCCTTCCGCTGCCATGGATATCGTTTCCCAAACCATCGAATCCCAACCTTCCAACCTGAATCTAAATCTGAATCCAAATCCATATCCAAATCCGAATCCGAATCCCAACCTTCCAACCTGAATCCGAATCCAAATCTGAATCTTATCCCGAAACCCTAAACACATCTTTTTTATCTTATTCTTAAATCCTTCCGCTGCCATGGATATCGTTTCCCAAACCATCGAATCCCAACCTTCCAACCTGAATCTAAATCTGAATCCAAATCCATATCCAAATCCGAATCCGAATCCCAACCTTCCAACCTGAATCCGAATCCAAATCCAATTCCTACATCAAATTCATACATCAAATTCCTCAAATAAACGGTCTGTCACCAGTGGAAAGCGACCGGCCCCCCCTTAGTTCTTCGAACACGGAGAATCTACTTCAAAACTACCAGTCGCCAGTGGAAAGCGACTGGTAGTCAGAGAAGCTGTTTCAAACCGATAGACTGCCAAAATCCAGCAACCAGTCACCACAGGAAAACGATCAGTTTTCTCCACGCTGTCAAAATCAGGAGGAGGAAATTGAACCATCTTATGAGATTTTGCCCGCTCCGGAGAATTCTTCAGCTCCAGTACCACACCAATCACCTACTGAGAACGTCATTCAGAAGGCACAGAGCCTGCATATCAGATTCCAAAAAAGGAAGGATCGTGGTAAATCTCCAGTTCACTACGAAGCAGATCTTAATGCAAAGGGGAAATATCCTGTCAACAATTATGTATCCCTCAACAGATTATCAGAGTCACGGGTACACTTTGTGAAGCAGTTAGCCGACATACATGTTCCCAATAGTGTAACTGAAGCACTAGAAGACCAAAAATGGAAAGAAGCCATGAATGAAGAAATGCGAGCTCTCCAGAAGAATGGCACATGGGCACATTGTGTCTCATAGGAATGCAGTTGATTGAATTTCATGACTCACTTACCAAGTTGGGCATTTGTGACGTATATGCACCAACTTGAGGAGGAGTGTTGAAGTGAGTCTCCTAATTAATCATATAGATTTATTTCCTTGGTTAATTAAGGGATTTACTTTCCTATTTTATATAGTTGTCAAATCATTGTATAATTAGGAGATTTTTTCCTAATCCTTTACTAGATCTAATTCCTTGTAAAGCACTCATGTGAACTCTTACATATACCTCCTTATGGAGAAGAATAAATAAGAACCTAACATATTCAAACTCATATTCATATTTTTTAGCAGTCCCCTAAGTCGGGACGACTGTCTAGTCCCTCTCCTAGTGCCACCACGTTTTGGGCCTATGATTGTGTCAAAAGAAACAAAAACTCATTAAAACTGGATTGCACATAAAGTGCAGAGTCCACAGGAATTTAACCTAATGCTCTGATTCCAAGTTTACAGGACCCGACCCAAATTCCACTTTGAAATCAGAGCCGGACCCTGTGCGTATCCGACACCTGGCAGGTATCGGACACAATTGACCTTATTGCCCTATCAGTCAAAATACCAATTAAAATTAGGGTTTGACTTTTGCCAAAAATTCAGCAGAGTCTCCCCTGTACTCAGACCAAACCCAAAGTTACACATGTCAAACAAGCAAATAGATATACACACCAACTGCCAGCATGCCAATAGTTACATTCTAACAGTTAAACAAGTGTTCTAGGGCAATATCAGAGCTCTACACAGATTAGATTACAAGTATAAAATAATTATACAAGACCCTACGTTGTCAAGGGATGTGGCGGAAGATGGACTCGGCTCGGTGGTGGCTCACTATGCACGCTTACTGCCTGGGGGTGCAAAACATTAAAAAGGTGAGTGGACCAAAAACAAAGTTTTCTGAAAATACATAATAAGGTACTAACCCCACTGTAAAAACAGTTATAAAACTAAATCATTTTCTTATTTATACTCATACTAAAATCAATGCATTCATATATATATATATATAGAGCCGATCACACATTTGATCAAACCTTAAATCTTTGAAAGCATTGAAAACAACTTTTATCTACCACCTAGGTGTACCCATCTATTCTTCCGTCAATTCCTAATAATCCGTCAATTCCTTTAGTTTCCGTCAATTCCATCCTCGTGCCACCGGAGTGACACGTTCTCTCAGGTCTCAGTGACGCGAAGTCAACCGAACTGCAGTCTCGCAGGATTCATGGGACACTTGGTCTACCTGATCCGCAATCTCGCACCTCACGGTTCGGGGGTCCCCACAACTCATGGGGCAGTGTCAAGCATGCTGATCTAACCGAAGGCAACATGATGTTCGTCGACACCATTATAACCGAAGGCAACTGGATGTCCGTAGACATCATTAGAACTGAAGGCAACCATTTAACTCTGAGGCAACATTTATTATCGAAGGCAACCTTACTTATTCTTGGGTACCTATGGTGGTTTCTAAAATATATAAACGAATTTCTGTTTACTTAAAACTCTGCTGCCGTTTAGCCTGATATTTAATTAGATTTTCCTTTTTCTATAACTTTTAAGCATATCGAACTCGACAGCATAAGATTTGAAATGTATAAAAACAATAAATCGAATCAGAAAGCATCGATCGATTTAAATAAACTTATTCAAGATCAAATAATGAAAATAAATTGCATAAATCATTTACAAAACAAAAAGTCCACTCACAGATGCTCTGAGCTAGCTGGACCCTTTGAAGGTCCCTCCTGCGGGTTACCTGATGCCCAGGTGCCTAATTCGTCTGATTTGGTGGTCGGACGACGGCATATGAACGTCGGAAATTTTGACTGAAAATCGGGCGGTTTTTGCGATTTTCCAATGAGCTCCAGGCGGCCGAAGGCGAGGAGAAGGGCGGGGCTGGGGTGGCGGCGTGACGCCGGTTCATTCCTGGTCAGTCTGGGCGGCGTGGCGGTGTCTGGGTGGCTTGGGGTTGGCTCGGGTGAATAGTAATGGGGAGGGGGGTTTGCATGAGGAAGAAGAGAATGAGGAGAGAGAAAGGGGTAATCAGATTTTAAAATTCTGATTTTTTTTAAAATTACTATTTTGTCCTTTTCAGTGTTTTGCTTGTATTTCCTTCAATACAACTTGGAATTAAGCCCACTACGTGTCTACGGACTCGTTTCATCGCGCTCTATGCAACGGTACAAGCGGAATTTCCAAATTCTTCCCCGGTCAAAAAGTCAACTTAAAACCTAATAAATTATTCTTGGGGTAGTTTAGTCTTTTCCAATATTAAATTATTAATTAAATAATAATTAAGGTTTGGGTTGTTACAAATTTCTTGGGGAATTATTTTTTCAATTTTTGTTTCCATTTTATCTAGCTGTTTTCCCATTACTATTAGACTCTGTTTTCTTAATGACTCTAATTTTAAATCTATTAAGGTTTTTTGTAATTCTAAATTTCTTTCAAGAGTGGAGGAAGAAGCAGTGAAGGAGTGTTGGAAGTTGTTCTAATTTGATTGTGGACTTTGGAAGAGGCAATTGGTTTCCAAAATTAATTTTGACTGTACCATCAAGGTATTGTTGAATATAATCTAAATTATTTAGACTGTGTTGAATTGGGGTTGGATGACTCTCAGCTGTTAGGACCCAATCTGAAGGTAACTTAACATCTGACCATTTGATAGTGTGCGGGACTCTAATATTAGCATTGGCTTTACTATTTTGAATTAAAAGCGTTTGGTCTTTGGGACTTTTATTAAGGGATTGAAAATTCATATTAGTACATGTGACTTTGTAGTAAATTTTTTAAACTAAGGCTAAAGGTTGACTACTTGGTAAGACTTGGTAACCCTGGGTTTTGATATTTAAAGTTAATGTTTTTAATATGTGAGGATCACTTAGACTGGCTGTGAAATCTGAGTAACAATCAAAATGGATTGGACCGTTAAATAAACTTGACTCAATTATTCCTAGTGTGCTATCACTAAAATTGGTGAACCTTCCATCTCTAAGATAGAGAAGGATAGATGCATCAAGAGCTAATCTGGTTAATGGTTTGACTGCAACTTGGACTAAGCCAATATGAAGGAAATTATGACCATCTTTTCTGTGTTTCTTAATTGACTCAAGATTAAGTAACTGGCATGTTTCATGTTCTTTACTTAGGGCATAGACTTGTTCTACTGTCTTAACATGGGTAGTTGACTTGAAGGTCGCAAGTGACCATGGTTTTCTGTAAATTTCTTTACTAGAGAGTCTGGGTATATTCCAATCTTTGTAACTAAGTTCACTATCTGACTCAAATTCTACATGTTCTTCATTTACTATGTCTGGGATTTTACTGATGTTGGCTCTAGAACTAGAAGAATTGACTGAGTTGGTTCTAAGAAGATGACTCATACTTACGAGTTTACTGGGTTATGACTCTCAAAGGAAGAAGGCTAACAGAAACTTCTACTTACTGGGTACCTATAAACCTAAGGGTTCTCTCTCTCTCTCTCTCTCTCTCTCTCTCTCCCCGCTCATGCCGCAACTGCTCATGCCTCACCTGGGACTTACTGTTTGGACTCTAGGACTGTTTGGGCGACCAGAGAGAAAAGACTAGGGTAAACAGATAAACAGTGAAGAAGGAGCTGGAAGACTTGCTAACTCAGAAAGACTTAAACTAGCCACTTGGACAGGATGAGTAGCAGACTTAGAACTGACTCAACAATATATATATATTATGAAAGGAGGAACCATGGGCGTTATTGATAGGCATTTTTCATAAGCCTACATATATAATTATCAATTATTATATATGTAGTTTTTCTTATAAAGGTTGATATATTAATCTAAAGACTTTGTGGGCTCGTCAGGAGTTGATCATAAGTCAAAGAAGCTCATGTGATTCATTGGGAGCTCATGCTACCCCAACATTGGTGGATTGTTTCTAGCCAAGACTAAAACTCCAAAAGTTGCAACGTCTCACCAGATCTCAAGACAAGTCTTGAAGGTTCAAGCCCAGCCCACGGAAGTAGACCCAACACTTTCGGATGTTTTCATGCACGTGACGATATCCATCCAAGGAAAGCAATCAAAGAGAGTGATGTCAATTTGGAACATTCCTATGGAGGAGAGAATCAAGTGATCAGATTTGCAATCCGATAATCTCATTCGAATCAATTCCGCGAATTTAGAAAGCCACACAAGGAAAGATTTTGAACGAAGTTGACCTTTGGCCATTTAATGGCCAACCCATGGGCTGACGGATGCCCCTATATAAACCTCATCAAACAAAGAGAAAAGGACCTCGACATCAAACACAAAAACCTACTTTTTGTCTTTCATTTTTCTATCCCTAGACTAGGTTTTTATTTTCCAAGCAAGTAGACTAGATCAGTTCTTGGCTTTCATTAGTGTAAGTTTAATTTTTTCTATTTTCCATTACGTTGTTTTAAGATTCAAGTTTATTGCTTTACTTTTAATTGTTATCGAATTTTCTTTAAGTTTAATTTAATTTTAGATTGCTTTATTTTATTGCCTTTATCGTTTATATCGTTCGTATTTCGTTCTTCGTTTAATTTACGTTTATCTATTGCTTTGATTTATTTTATCGCACTTTAATTATTGTCTTTAAGTTTAATCGCATCTTTTAATTTAATTTGCATCATTATCATTAAATCTCACAAATACTAAAATACCCATATGAAACCTAACCATCCTCGACCCCGAGGAAGTGAAAAAACCTAGACCAAGAGGAGGTTCCTTGCTTGGTCGATCAATCAGCTGGTTAGAAGTCAAAAGCACGAACACAACAATCCAATTTTTTCCATTCAAGCCAATTAGTTGCTTGGTGGTGGCACGCCTACGGAATCCAAGAGAAGAAGGACCAAAAGTTCCTTACATCGGTTACCTTGGCCGAAAAGAGGGAAACGAGTATATATACCATTTATATTAGATTTAATTTTTATTTAGGTGCATAGGCATAGCCATAGAATGCTCATTCATGGCTGGGTCGATGAGTGTAATTAGGTTAACTTTTTATGTTTTAAATTCTTTTTATTTTTATTTTTATAATTATTTTTAGTTACAATGGATTGACAAAAATGCCGTTAAATTTAACGGAAGCTTTAACAGAGTTAGACATAGGTGGTGGATTGTAACACTCTACAAAGTTCATGTGGTTAAAAAGAAAAATTAAAAGTTCAGGTGGTCTTAGCACTCAAACCTAAAAGTTCAGGTGATATCTATGCAAATTTACCTAAAAAATTTTTGACATAATTTATGAAACAGGGTAAGGTGTGAAATTTGATTGAAATTACAGGGACAAAACAGTAATTAAGTTGATAAATAACGTGCAGCGTACAAAATACCACGTGGGTACTGAAAATAAAATTAAAAAACAAGTATTTTTTGTTTTTATAAGAAATAAAAAGCAAGTGTAGAGTGGTAGGTACGAACCAAATCGTATAAAAAAACTTGACCATGTTTTGACTTGTAGTTGATGTCTTGAACCACGACGGTTAGATATTATTGTTTAGTTTGTAGTGCAACTCCACAGATTCTTCTACAATTTGTTTAACTTCTAAGTCGGAATGTGTCGACATGAACATATTTAATTTTAATACAGCGAAAGCATTGGAGCCCACAACTTTTTCGCACACATTACACTTTCGTTGCATACATTTGAATAAAATAGCGGGTTCTATTTAAGTCATTTAAGCATTTTGAACCGAAATATCAATACACTTGATGATGTGGAGTAAAGTGTGATGTAAAACATCGATTTTAAGGATAAAATCATTTTAAATTTCAAGAGGTAATATAAAATTTTACCGTAATTTTAAGGGGTACTGAACTGAGGCAATAAAGTTTGTTTGAATTCAACTACAAGAACACAAAAATGCAATTTAATCCTGAATTATATTTAGCCCTATGACTGAAGATGGCCTTAGCCAATTACAAGAACAGAAGTCGAGATCAAAATTACATAACAAGTCATATTAAACAAACGTATTATTGAAGAAGACTTTAAAATTATCAATTGTAAAATTACACTTTAATATTTTCATTATATATATATATATATATATATATATTGTCTTTTTTTTTGTTCTGTTGACTTGTATTGTAAGTCTAAACTGTTTTTCTCTTTTCTGTTTTTTTTTCTTTTCCCAAAAGTGAACAGACATGGCAAAGCAGAACGATTCCGGACAGTGACCGGTTAAACGATGTCGTATGCCGGCGCGGCATTTGCTCTCTGAAAACTCATGGCTACTGGATTTGACCAGACTATCCTTAAGCAATAAGCATATTGCAAGTATACGCATAAACAGAAAAGCATAAACAAGGTCATTAACGTCATTCCAAAATAGTAAACGGTGACAAAGCAAAAACGGGGAGGGGGACAAATAAAAAATGCCAAGCTGGCAATTAGACAAAAGGCAAAAAATACAGATGCTACTCTCCTTTTCGCTTCGTCTCTGTTCCTCTTCCTCTGTCTGAATTTAGAAGCCGAGAAAGCTCGAAATCCGATTAGCTCTCGTAATCATCCGCGCTAATCTGTAAGCCTAATTCGATTTTTGCTCATCTTCCGATCTATGTAGATTTTACATAAGATTTTGAATCTTCATCATTTCGGTTTTTAATTTTTCAATTTTCTAAAAAATGTCACTAATTAAAAACTATTGGTCATTGGTTTGTATAAATCTGATATTGCATTAGGCTTCATCGATTGTATTTTCAGTGTGTGTTGTTTTGGAAAATCATAGTTTATTAGGTTAGGAAATTGAGGTAGTTGAGTTTTCTAGGAGACTTGAATGGTTGCTGAGGAAGTTGAGGGAAAATTGAAATATGGGTCTCATTTCAGATTTGCTATTGGTGTTGGAGAATTAGTAGTCAACCAAGCCAAAATTTTCCATAAGCTTCAGCTGAATTGGTGGGGGGGTTTAAAAAAAATAATTAATAATTTTCCTTTGTTTATGACCCTGATCTTAGACAATTATTGATGTCGAATAAAAGGTTTGACTACACTGTTGGTTTTTTTCTCTGCATTTTCCCAGCAACCAAACAGAGCTTAATACGTCAATTACCAGATTAGTTGCAAACTTTTGAAAGTTAGTAGCCAGAGTTGTATGTTTGTGTTATTGATCTTGGGGGCTAAATGTGGGTCTTTTGTTGAAGGTAGTGGGCTCATTGATGAAATAGAAGAGACCCATTTGATTTGAATTTGGAAATTGAAAGGGTCCAAGAATTTTGTTGAAGATGGCCTGCAGAGGGTGCTGGGAGTGCCTATTGAAGCTATTGAACTTTGTTCTGACCCTTGTGGGGCTGGCCATGGTGGGTTATGGGATCTACTTGCTGGTTGAGTACCTGAAAGCTGCTGACACAGTTGCCATGTCTTCGCATGTGGGTGACAATCAAGCTTTGATACAGCTCAGCCGACCTATGCTCATGACTGTGTCTCTTTCATCTAATATCTTGGATAATTTGCCAAAAGCTTGGTATGCCTACTACCTAATTGATTAAACTTCTTTTTCAGTTTTTTGAGTTACAGCTAGTTAATCTTTTGTTTTATTACAATTGAGGGTATCTGTTGTTTATTTTGAATATAGATATGGCTCAAACAAGACAACAACGATGATTATGACAGACTTATCTTCTTACAGTTGATATCACATAGTTGTTATTATTTATTTCAAATTAGATATTGTAGACTGTATGTAAGTTTAGAGAAGTAGAAAGATGATATAATATGATTGAAAACCTTAGGAATGAAATCATTTTCCTCACAATTTTTTTTTTAATCCAACTGGAGATTTCTCTTAATTAACTAGTCTATTATCTTAGTTAACCGTTTGGATGTGAAATGAGTCTATAATTTAGAAACTTAGCTTGACTTTGGTTGTTGCGGAAATTTTTGTTTCTCTGTTTTGAGTGATTTATTCAAATGCATATTAAGAATTGTAGATCAAAAGGAAATACAATATGGTTCCACCCAAAGACTTGGACATTTTGAGCTGCCATCCAAGCACAAGTACCTTGGTTTATAAGAATATTTTTGGCGTAGAAAGTCTCAAATTCAGGATCTTCTGCTGCAGGTATTCCTCAGTAACAAATTCATAGGCACGCAGTTCAGTTTTATTGTTTGTTTCTTTGTTTGGTTGAGTAATATTGCCTATCCTAGTGCGTTTATGGACCCACTGAACCAGACGCTTCTCAAACTCAAGCATTTACTTTTTTGGTTAGAGACTAATGTCTTGAGGCTAATGTAAGATCTGCTCAAGGACCTACCTCTTTAGGTAAATATCTAATGCATTGTCTGACCGGGGAAGATTTTGTGGAACCCCTCCAAGGTATACCTATTTTGCTGGATCCTTATGGCTACAATGGATGTGCCTGTGTTCTCCTTCAACTGAATTTTTGCTCATATGTCCTGCAAGAAAACCTATATGGTGTGGTGGTGGGTCACGAGGTCTATGAAGTGTACAGGAGAAGTTATCTGTAAATATGTTGTGGGCATAAGAAAGCCTAATAGCCCTTTTCTGTGTTGGAGCCTGCACCCAAAGTCTAGGCACAAGGATGATCATGTGATCCCTGTGCCTAGATATCATGCAGAGGTAGAGCTTCCTACTACAATTTTGCGCCTGGAATCTGATGTAAGATATTTAGGGTACCGTGCAAAGAATCTAGGCACATAAGTCTTCATGTAGAGGATCTGGAATCCCGATAGGGCTGATCACCATGTGATGAAGAGGTGCCTACTCTAGGCGTCAAGACACATAGTGGATCCCTCCTATCTCATCTCTCATATAACATTTGGTCACACTAAGATCTCATCCTAGTCCAATCCTTACATCTTGAGTATAGCACCATCCAGCTTCACACATGGGGGCATTTATTTCATTAATATTTATATGCCCATTTTGCCCTTATTTCTTGTATACGTCAGGAGTAGGATCACAAGGATTTTCCCATTTCTTGTTTTCTATAAATGAATGTCATTTCTAATCAAGCTCTTGATACGATAACAAAGTTCAATAAGCTAATATGTGTTCACCTATATAATATTAATAGGGACTTTCATATTAGAGAAATTATTTGAAGCCCTAAACTTAATTATACTTCTGATCCACCATTGTATCTCTGTAATTCTATTGGAAGAAAGTAGAGTGTACTGTCTATCAGCTGTACTTGCATCTTTATTATCTTTGAGCCATGGCCTTTTTCACATTGATTACTTAAGCATTTTAGTGATGCCTTTGAAATCATGTTTATATGATTGTTTCGAAGGGATATCAACTCCATTCTCATTATAAAGGATAGATTCTATCTTGAGAAGTTATGTTGTCGTAACCCTTCCCTAGCTAACCAAGATATTGAGGTAATGATCTTGAAAGGACTTACTCAGTGGTCAAATGGGAGTCCATTACTCTCTCACGATTAAGAGACTATTTCTGTAATGAGAGTTCTTTAATAGACAGTCTTGCACTAGTTATTGATCGGAAGTCCTGTACTTAATTGGTTGAGATCACTAGTCTATTTATTCTTTTTCGTCTGAAGACTAGTCTATCATATAGGTCAGTTGTACAGCAATTTTCACAAATAAGGTCTTCACTCTCTTCACTGGTTGTGATTCATTAATAGTGATGAGCATCTGTGGTTCACATCCCCTTTATGTAAAATAAATGAACCTGTAACTTACTCATCCTAGATCTATGCATATTCTTGCATTTTTACTTTTATATAGATATTGAAGAGTCATACCTGTTGAATTCAAGCTACTAATTCTTTATTTTTTTCCCTCCATTAAATGTCACGTGCTTTTTCAGGTTCATCTACTTGTTTATTGGAATTGGAGCAATTATATTTGTCATCTCTTTGTTTGGTTGCGTGGGTGCCATGACACGGAATGGCTGCTGCTTGAGTTGTGTATCCTAATTACTCAATATTTTGTCTAAATGGTATATCAGATAATAATGTCATGGTCTTTCAGCTATGTGATATGCCTACAACGGTGTCATACTAAAATAACGCTGAATTACACTCATAGTACATGGTAGCTGATAAATATACTTGATGTACAGTGCATGTGAGTTATACTCTTTTATTTTCAAAAATTGGTTTCCTTAAGTCGTCATAGTATTCAGTTTTGCTGATCCTTTTGATATTGGTAGAGCTGGGAGGTGCAGCCTTTATATTCTTTGACAAAAGCTGGGAAGCTGTAAGTTCTATTATTAACTGATGTTTTGAAATTTTAGTTGGTAATGGTATGATTGGCCGTCTAATCAGTGTCATAATTTGTTTTCCAGGAAATCCCAACGGATAAAAGTGGAGATTTTGAGATGATATATGCATTTCTGAAAGCTCACTGGGACATTGTTAGATGGGTTGCTCTTGGAGCCGTTGTCTTCGAGGTAACTAAAGTATCCAAAATCTTGTCAGGGTCTCTTCAGTTTCAACATATTTTGGTTTGAGTTTTTGTTCCTTTGGTGGAATTATGATTACATCCTTCAATCAACTAAAGGAAGATTGCTTTGGCATGACCGTCTCTTTTCTGGGAGGGAAAAATGCCCCCTGCCTGCCCCGTATTTTATTTGGAATTGTATTTTTATTTTTTTTTATTCCCATATAGAAATATATAAGAAGTATAGAAGGGGGTGGGCATCTTTTAGCTAGCAATGCATCACTGAAAGGAAACTGTAAAACATTATCTTACCTGATGCTTCTGTGGAACTTTACCTCTCTGTTGTTTCTCATTGGCTAGAATACTTGAAGTGGGTGCTACCATGGCGTTGGTTCTTGCATGGCCTAATGAACATGTAGCATTGGAAGAAACATTTTATGCTTTTGATGTCAGCTTGTACTGGTTTGCTTATAAGTTGAATTCTATTTTGTTGTATGAATCCATATTTTCTAGTTATCTATTTTGTGCGGCTGGATTGATAGTAATCATGATTGATTTTATGATCTTCAAGTGTATTCTCAATTGCATGAACCAGGATCTTGCTGTATTTCTGAATGCATTTTCTTCATGGTCTTATTTTGTGTCTACATCATAATGACAGTGATTGAAATGTTTGCATAAGTTTGATTAGTAGTAATTATGATTCATTATATGATTTAAAAGTGTATGTGCAATAGCATGAGCGAGGATCTTATTGTATTTCTAAATACAATTTCTTCGTGATATTGTTCCTGTTGGGGAATTCTTTCATTGCATGAAACTGATATGAATCAATTTTTCAATGGCATTTGCAGATACTAGATGGATCGGTGGATATTTAGTTATCTGTTCTGTAACGTTCTTCTTTTCTTATAGTAAAATTATATCTCTTATTGAAAAACATTGACAGAACTGTTTTTATAAGAACAAAACCATTGAAATGTTAGTTCTAGAAATGGTGTTATATCAGATATTGCCAGCCAGCTGCTGCTAGAGTCTTCTGGTTGTAGTTAAAATTTCTTCGTAGACTTGTACATCTTTATCTGATATTGGTTAAGATTTCCTTGTGGTCTGAAAAGTTTTGTACATTATTTGCTTTTTAGCTGCACAAAATCATTGCTAAGATGAGAGTGTTCTTCTATTGTGATTCTTGAATCCAGTGCAGTGAAAAAAATTGTTTGGTGTTTTGTTGGCCTAAAAGTTTCTTTTATAATGGTTCTCCATGGAATTTCAGGCTCTACTTTTCTTGCTAGCTCTTGTGGTTAGGGCAGCAAACAGACCAGCAGAGTATGACAGTGATGATGAGCTCATTGCTCCAAGGCAACAAATTAGACAGCCATTGATCAATAACAGGCCAGCAGTTCCGGCAGCTGGTGTACCTGTTGCTGGGGCTATTGATCGACCGAACAGAAATGATGCTTGGAGTACACGCATGAGGGAAAAGGTGAGGCATTCTGGCAAAAAGTTTTCTTAAAGTTAGTATGACATGATGTATAGATATAGCCATTTTATTGATAGTGTAGAGTTAAGATCTGCATGTTAGCATGTTTGCTTTAGATTTTGCTGATAATTTGATTTTTCATTTATATTTTTCAGGTTGAAAAAAATAAAATAAAATATTAAAAATTTATTTTTATGCTATAATCTCTTCCGTAGTTTATGGTTCTAATGCCTGTGATCTTTTTTGTCTGGTGACTATGGTCACACTGCATATAACCAAAATCAGTACGGGCTTGATACAGCTGAGTTTACATACAACCCATCTGAGTCAAACAGGTTCCAGCCGGTACCCGCTCAGCCACAAGAAGAAAGGAGCCGATGCAGCATCATGTGATAAACGATGTGGATTTAACCAAAATTTAAACTACGGTTTGGTTTCTGAAGACTACTTCTTGGACCATGTTAGAGCCTCAAGCTTTTCAGAGGATGGTCTTTTCCTTTTTGTTGAGTTTGTGTACAACAATTCTTTTCCTTTATTTCAGGAGCTTTACTTATTCCCGGCATAAAGCGTCTTCTCTTAAAATGTATTATCAGTTGGTGTGTAAATTGTACTGCTAGTTAGGGCTTGTTATGGAGTGAATATTTTTATGAACCGAGTCACTTGAGACCTTCTGGCAGTTGCAATTATCTGTTTGTTCTATTGGTTATAATTTCTTTTACCTAATTGATCAGCAAATTTCTGGTTCTATATGTTTGGACCAAGTGCAATGGTTTTCCAATTTCTTTTTCCTTACATTTTTACTGTTTTTCTTGGAAGGATAAAAAAATCCCAAGTTTAAACAGTAAAATATACGTAAAATCGCCTCGACTGCGAAAACTTTCAATCTTATTGCTCTAGTTCCTAAAGCTTCCCAACCTAGCAGGCCCATGAAATCTGGTGATGCTGGAAATTGGGGTTCTGCTGCAAAGCAACCATGATGAGCTGAGCTGAGATTGACCCCCTCCTCAATTGTCAAGGCCTTCTCCAATCTCCAACACAAAACCAAATTCAAACCCAGAGTTTTGGGATAAAAATCAAATTTAGGGCCTGGGTTTTCTGGTGCATTGGAGAAGCCAAATCTAGGATTTGGGTCTTTGCACTGGAGATGGCCTAAAGATTGGCCAAGCTTGTTTACCGAGTCTTATCATATACGACATGTCGTTCTGCCAGATTACGCATGGTACAAACAAGCACCTTCCCTCATACCGAGAGCATTTTTTCGTTTTTAAAAAAAAGGACACACAGTTGTGAAGTGCGTACTCGTATTGTAGCTTTCTTTGCTTTCTTTGTGGTCCCAAAAATATGGAAAGTGACAGCAAACTTGACTTGTTCTTCCACTTTCTTCTCTCAATCTGAGACTTTGAGACCGACATTTCATTGGGATTTTGCTTCTTGTTTTGCGGGGTCTTTTTTGTTTGGGTTTGTTGGTGGATTGGATTGTGACTTTTTATAGTGCTTCTTGGTGGTAGGGGCTGCCTTTAATCAATCGTCTTGACAATTTTGTAACAAACCTGTCCTATTGAGACTGTCATAAAATTTTATCCTTTGACTGCTTCACTGGGCTTCCAAAACAATGGCCCAAAGTCAAAGATGAATTTCTATATCAATCATCAAGAATGAAGATGCTAGCATTAGTCACATTTGTTCACTCGTCAACTATCGATGTGTATGAGACGAACAATGAAACACGCATACTGATGGTAGCACAACTCTTTCAAGAATTACAGTTATCCGTGTTTTTTGTCTTCATCGCCACTATGATACAAAGAGCTAGTGTCACTTGTATAGGGTAATGCTCCCTAGATCTCCTTTTAATTTTATAAAGTTGGCCGCCAAGAAGAAATATCCGTAGAGTTAGAGACAAGTGGGTGTGTAATGAAATGGAAAATTCCAATCCGATTCCAATTTGAAGTTATGAACATAAAAAGAGAAGCCATACGCGCATTGGACAACGAAAGGGAAAGATGTCGATTATTGTCTTCTTTTTTTTGGTCTGAGATGTCGAATATTGTCCAGTCATTCAATTTGTGAAGAAGAAGAGAAGGATAACAAAAACAATACACAAGTAGGAAGGACGAGGAGCACCGCCATTATTCTGAGGTCCTGTCCTTGTGTCGTCATGTGTGTGTCAAAAAAGTCAATGCTGATTCTCAATTCAATTGGACACTATTATTTTACAGAGTTAGGGTTAATTAGGTGAGTGAGGCACAGCTGCAGGGCTAGCGACTTTCTGTTTGTATCTATTGACAAACTTCGTTGAAACATTTGTCGTTAGAAGTTCTCGACTGGTAGCTACCGTTTCTTTGTAATTTTTCCATTTTGGTCCTGTTCAATTTCACCAGCTGTATATTTTCTTCCTGACTAGCTGTACTTAGAATGGGAGATGTTCCCAGATTTTTGGTTTCATGTTTTTCTTTTTTTCTTTTTCAATCTGTGAGCACGGGTGTTAACCTTAAGGATCGCTAATGACACGAAAAAACATTTTGGTTTCATGTTTTTCTTTTTTTCTTTTTCAATCTGTGAGCACGGGTGTTAACCTTAAGAATCGCTAATGACACGAAAAAACATAAAGAACTCAACCTGATAATTTCGTAAACTTCAAAGACGTTTTGTGATAAAAACCCTAACTTTTATCAATTCCTTTAGTTGGTTTCTGGTTGGTGTGAAATTGAATGAGAATATGAATGGAAAGAGTAATATATTAGACTTCGTACAAACAAAAAAAATCGAAAAGAAAGAGTATTCTTTAGTGTTTTTTTTTAATCAAGGGGCGGTGAGATTCCAACCTGGGAGTTCTTCCAAAGAGATGTTTCCTAGTTCCTACCTTCGATTTCTACGAGAATAAAGAGAGAAACAACCAATAAACTAAGGATGTGGTGTTCTGAACATAAATAATTTTTAATCATGCTTTCTTTATTTTAACATGAACTTTAGAAGTTAAAAATTAGAACTGATCTGGCAGAGAGAAACTGCATGCGATCGTCTAATAATATACTTATAATAATGCTAATTAGCACCTCTAAACGCGTCTCCCCTTCCTTTTTTAAGGACAGTTGGAAGACTCCATGCATGTGAAACAATGTTTCAAGAATCATTAATTTATCTCATCAAATAAAGTTTATAAATTTTTTTAATGGAGGAAAACTATGACTACGTATTCATCTATCGTCTTTTATAATTTTTTAAAGTAAACTCTGAATGTGTACAATTATCTGTAAAATACCTTTTTATTTTTCGGTCGAAACGAGAATATATTTAAACTTAAAATATATTTAAGCAATGTTTGTTAAAGTTGTGGTTGAAAATCTTACTTGTTGTTGTTGAGATGAGTGGATTAGATATGTTGCCTTTACCATGCGATATATCCTTTAACTTTATTGATAATTAAACTGTCGCTTTTACCATGTCAAATTCCTGTCTATATATCTGTCTTCAATTTTTTATTGGTTTGTTCTTTGCTTCTTTTCTCCTTTTACCCCTATCCATGCGGGTTCCACCAAAAAGGAGGATAAGTAGCCTCCAAAAGGTCAGAATTTATAAAGAGGATGGAATATATAGATACATGATATACAGTAATGATCTGTAGGGCATCTCTCCAATTTTTACTTTATGTTTCCTATCTCACTCCTCCATATTATTATCATCTGGACTCAATCCATCAAATTAATAGGATACTCCTATGATGAGAATACTCAAGTGCGAAATCATGAATTTTTCAACAGGTGGACTGGCTAAAGTTATTAGCTTAAAATGTAATACTTGGTTTTTTTAACTTACAATTTTTATAGTTTTCTAGAAATAAAAGTAAACATTAAGTCATATAAACCAGGCACATAGTGTGACACCACAATGGAAAAGTGGGCCAAACTCTCCCCCTCTCCCTCAAGTGCACCCAGGTTCGAATTGCTAGTTCATAGCTCTATTGACTAAAGTTACCAGCCATCAAATTCAATTTTAATACATATTATTTGACATCTCCATTGGAGATACTCTTAACCAAGCAAACAAATTAAAGATAAGATGATTATAGGCTTATAGCAGGTTGAGTGGACAATGAGTTATTAGGCTACATTTGGGTGGACTACTAATCTTTTATAGATCTAGCCCATGGTATCCTTGTTGCTAGTTCAGCCCATGGAGAAAACTCTTGTGTGTTCATATATAATATATACAAATGAATTTTCTAAGTTAATATGATGCTAATCACTACTTCGTATATAATGTGATCTCATAATATGAACTGTTTTTTCCTTATTGTTATCATTCAAGATCATCCCTATAAAAAAAATATTTAGTCCAATCGAAAATCATTTTGTAATCTAATTGTGATTAAATAAGGCAAACACTTTGGTTTTTTGTAACCATTAAAACAAAACAAAAATAGTCGATTTGACTGTTTTTGGCTTGGAGTACACGCATGAGGGAAAAGGTGAGGCATTCTGGCAGAATGTTTTCTTAAAGTTAGTATGACATAGCCATTTCAGTGATTAGCATGTTTGGTTTATATTTAGCTAATAATTCCATTTTTCATTTATATTCTCCGGATCTAAAAAATTCAATCCAATTTCTCATCCCCAAATTCTTATATTTTGGTTCAAAAATGATGGAACCTAAGACTTAATAATATCTTTTTGTTCCAATGCACATTCAAACATAGATATGGAATATTCTAAGTTATATTCAAACTTGAGTTCCTATGTTCGAATCCCCACTTCCTAAATATCACTTGCATCAAACAAACAAAAAAACCCAGAGGTTTTGAATAAAAATCAAATTTGGGGTTAGGGTTTCTGGTCGAATGGAAAAGCCTATATTGTACTCGAAATCTGGGATTTGGGTCTTAGCACAGGACATGACGTGGCCTAATGAATGGCCAAGCTAGTTTACCTAGTTGTCGTGTGGCGTGATCCGAGGTCGTTCCCAATCATATACGACATGACGTTCTGTCAGATTTCACACAAGCACCTTCCCTCACACCGAGACACACAGTTGTTTTAGTGCCTGCTTGTCTGTGGGTTTGTTCTGGTTCAAAAAAAAATATGGAAAGTGATAGCAAAATTGACTTGTTCTGTTTACTTTCTTTTCAATCTGAGGCCGACATTTCTTTGTGGTTTTGCTTCTTGTTTTCTAGGATCCTTTTTTTTTTCAAAATTTGGGTTTGGTCGGTGGATCGTGACGAGGCTTTCCCATCATAGTTGCGCGTTTTGGTTGGTGGCAGGTACGGCTTGCTTCGTCACTGCCATAATCAATCGTTTTGATAATTTTCTAACAAATCTGTCATTTTTGTTGTTGTTGTTGAATAAGTGGAGAGGGGATAATTATTGAACCTAAAATTCGACGCATGAATAATCATTTTTAACCACTTCAGTTACGAGTCATTTGCGTAATGAACGTGTTCTTTGACGACAATAAGAAAAGAATATTTCCTGCTCAGCTGCACTTGGCCTTCGAAACTATAATTTCTCGCATCTACACCACGTCCCCAAGTCAAAGGTGAATTTGCATTTCAATTTTCAAGAAAAAATATGCTAGCATCACATCAATCACTAGAAGTATTGTCAACCAATTGATATGTTGTGAGCCATTGATATGTGTGGGATCAAGCTGTTGGCGTACCATGGGGTCCACCTATGATGAAGAAATGACTGACAAGGCAACCAAATTAGTCATTCTCGTGCCCATATAGAGAGAGAATTATTTACCATTTCGCATCAAGTCAATCTTCCACTCCAAATAGAGAGAGTGAGAGTGAGTTCAAGCAATAGAGTTCAATAGTGTGTGAGAGAATGATAAGTAAGTTGTGCCTTCGTTCTTGTATACATCATGTCTTGGGCATTGGCTTTATAAGATCGTTCTTCTGTTTGATATTGATACAGTGGAAGAGTTGATATGGCATAGGCACACATTACCGAACCTCGTTAAATCTTTTGGTCCCTTTATTTTATTTTGTACTTATATTGTTGACCGGTAACAACTGGATTCAAAGTCACGGTTGACTTAGTGTTACAAAATAGAAAGATACAATAGCACCATGATCGAACTCAACAATTTGAGTGACATTTTCTATTGTGAGGATTTACGTAAGTACTAGTCGAAGGTATTAAGGCCAAGCAACAAAATATGTCGAGTGTTGATTATACCAGGATGAATAATGCTCACCAAGTGGATGATGGTGTTTTCCATGATGTCTAATGAGAACAATACTCACCATCTTTGGGTGAAGCTTAAATCTTTATTCGAGAAGAAGACCGCTGCCCAGAAAGCGTTCTTAATCAAAGAGCTTATCAATTAATTTCCAAAACATGATCAATCATTTAGCCATTATATATAAAGATGAATATAGACAATGAGCTGTCAGGCAATCGGGGTACCTTTGTGATGACTATAACTCAGCTTTTAATAGTTCTTACTAGTTGCAATTGTGTGTGGTAGAAAACAAAGGGATGAGCCAGAGTCACCATTGTGGCAAAGAAGCCCATGTGAAGGGGACTTGCCATTCCAATAAAAGCATCAAAACAGCCAAACGAAAGATGAAAGCAATTGTGGGAACACATATTTCTCCGGCTAATAAGAAGACGACACGTGAAAAAAGGATATTCCTGAAGTCAACTAATTACCTTAATTAAATCCTATTTAATTAAATTATCTTTGATTTAAGATATGAATATCTCTCTAAATCAAAGAACCAATTTCCACCAAGTCTCTTGAATTAATTCCTATCATCTTTTTGGTAAAGAATAATCATAACTAAATAAAAATTATTCTCCCAAAACTCTAGCACACAACCCCGCGGTGAAAGGGATTAGTCACTGCTGTCGGCGATGGATACCCTTGGGTCTCACCTAAAAAGATGAAAGCAATTGTGGGAACACATATTTCTCCGGTTAATAAGAAGACGACACGTGAAAAAGGGATATTCCTGAAGTCAACTAATTACCTTAATTAAATCCTATTTAATTAAATTATCTTTGATTTAAGATATGAATATCTCCCTAAATCAAAGAACCAATTTCCACCAAATCTCTTGAATTAATTCCTATAATCTTTTTGGTAAAGAATAATCCTAACTAAATAAAGATTATTCTCCCAAAACTCTAGCACACAAGGAGACTATAAATACATGGTTACACAAGACATTCAAGGTAATTCTAAACTCACACTCAAAACCCTAGCCGAATTTACTCTCTCTCTCTCACCACCCCCTCACTCTCTCTCACACATGGTTAAGTGCCACCACACACGGCTCTGGCCACCTGGCTCTCCCCATGAGACAAAACTCCATCCACTTTAGCTGTTGTTGTATCTTTATCAAGATCCAATTGAACTAACTTAGGCATTGAATGGCCTTTGGCAAACACCCCTCGAGTGTGGTCTATTTACTCTTATTTATTTCGCAAAAATCGGGAAACAAAGAGAAGGAAAATCGAAAATCGAGGAATCAACCCGTGAATATTCCCCGAGCGGAATTTTGCTCAAACAACAATAACATTGCTACTACCTTATCCAATAAGTGGCGGTCCTCTATTTTTTAGCGGAGTGTCTACATGTAAAAAGAGTGGTGTAAGAGTTTAAATACTTTGGTTGTTTCTGTTTAAAGGTTTCTATGAGAAATATTCTTTTGTTTATTATTCTTCACATTTTGGTTATAGTTGGTTAGTTTTTATAATTAAGGTGTGAAACACGTCTTAATTCAAGGGTTCCGTTAATCTTGATTTGGCATGTGAAAATGCTCCTTTCACCGGGGGTAATTTGGTCCATAAAATAGCTTTAGGCTCAAATGGCGCCTCTTTATTGGAGTGCGATTATTTGCTCCCACAAACTTGTATTTCAATTTTCAAGAATCAAGATGATCAGTCACACTTATGCGCATGAAAACTTTGTTAGCCATCGAGATATATATATTTTCTCTTATGCAGACTTCCCGATGTTATTATTGTACGGACACTATGTATTTTTTACTCTCTACTTTCCTCCATATTTACAATGGCATCCGCATGCCAATAAAGAATGATGATAATCAATCACAAATACTTGTGCGCATGAAGCGTTGTTAGTCATTGATATATATGAGACCAATAATAAGACTCACACATACTGTATACTAACAACTCGAGTCCCATTCATATCAATGACTAACAATGCTTCGTGGGCCCACGACACAACAGATAATAGCACAACTGCTTCATGAATCACGTTAGCTCCCTAGATATTATTTTGTCTTCATCACCGGTATGAGATGATTTGTACAGGGTAATGCTCCCTAGATCTCCTTTTAATTTAATAAAGTTAGCCAATAAGAATATATGTAGTTTTCCAATAAGAAATCATATACAATACTAGTGGTGTATGGAATGGAATGGAAAATTCCCATTCAATTCTAACTTTAAGTTATAAATATAAAAAGAGTGGTGATTTCCGTACTTCAATTTTATCCGGTTACACTTTTTTTTTAATTATAAAATAGAGTGTAAGTAGATAAAATTGGAGTGGAGAAATCATTACCCTATAAAAAGAGAAGCCATACGCTCATTGGACCACGAAACAGAGAGATGTCCAATTTTGTCGAGAACCAGAGAAGGATAACAAAAACAAAACGTACAAGTAGGGGGAAGGAAGGAGAGCACCGCCATTATTATTCAACTGGTGTCGTCATGTGCTCTATGTTCTTGTCATGTCTGTGCCAAAAAAGTCAAGGCTGACTCTCTCAATATGGCTGGCTGGCTGGCTTACAGTTCACCAAGTGAGGCACAGCTGCAGGGCTAGCGACTGCTCTCTTTGTCCCTATGCCTGGTGCGCCAAGCTGCCACTTGATGCAGAGAGTTTGACCAAATCCTATTCTTTGATGAAGCACTTGTTATTGGGAGGGAATGAAAGCAACAGTTCTTTCATATCTCTCCATTAGACATTAATTCTTCATTCTTCTTTTTTGTTTTGCAGTGATGGATGATGATAGAAACTGAACTGTTCATTTTTTAATTTAAGTTTTTTCTTCCAGGATCATTCATGCAAAAAAAACTACTTAAAGTAGAAATTGTTCAGTAATTTAAATAAAAAAATATTAATCAAAAGATGTTCTAAGTTCGAATTCTCATTTTTTCTTTAAACCCTAAAACACTAGGTTTGGTAAAAATATATATATATTGGCATTGTATTATTTTTCATTTTAACATCAACATTGAATGATTGAAGTTAACATTGCTATTTGTACCATCTCAATTCACCATCTAGTAGTGTCATCGTCTCTTTATAATAAGAATAGTGGGAATTCGAACTCGTAACATCTTTTACTAATGAAGAAAGGTATTCCTAAACATTAGCTAATTGGTATAATAATGGTTCCTAGTATCTACCTTTGATTTCTTCGAAACAACCAATAAACTAAGAATGTGGTGTTCTCAATCTCATCACATATAATTGTTGTTTATGTTTGCTTTATTTTAACATGAACTTTAGAAGTTAGAACTGATCTGGCATAAAGTAACTGCATGCGATCGTCAAATAATATTATATATACTTATAATAATAGTAATTAATTAGCACCTCTAAACTAAACCCATCTTCTCCCTTTCCTTTTCTAAGGACGGTTGGCCAGGAGTGTTAAAATATTATTATGTTATCTCATCAAATAAAGTTTGGTTTATTTTTTAATAGAAAAACTCCCACTACTCATTCCTTCATTGGGTGCTAGCTCCTTGGCACATGCGCATGTGTCAATTGATTTTGTTCTTTGTGTTATTATTTTGGAATTTACCAATATTTACCAATAATAATTTTTGGAATTTTGAGTATTTCACATTTAAAGTTTTCGGATTATATTAATAATAATTCTTTAAGGGATAAAGAAAATATTAGGAAGACTAACTTTAGATACCAGCTTATGTACTATCTCTCTAACAGAGGCAAGACTCGTTATATTGATGGGCTCCACCTCTATTAAAGAGATGATACACAAATTGGTCCCTAGCACGACTCTTAAGATAAACTCTGATTAGCACACGTTTCGTCTATATCATGTAAACAAAGTCTTATCTTCGCGGAGATTTAAATTTAAACATAAAGTCTAAGTTGTCAACTAATATCATAATATCATTTTCTAGTATTGAACCATCATGGAGGAGGAACGACCATTTGTTTCCTTTCCTTTTCAATCTACCCTCTTACTGAGATACGTGCCTGATACTATACCATGCGATACAAATACAACGTCGTTTGAGAATCTTAACTTTATTGGTACTGTTGCTTTTACCATGTCAGTTTCCTGCCCATCTCAATCTTCATTATTTTCCTTTGCTTCCCTGTCCATGTGGGTACCACCAAAAAGGAAGATAAGTAGCTAGCTCGCAAAAGCTCAGAATTTATAAAAGAAGAGGATGGAATGGAAAGTACGGATCCAAAGTGAGTATCTTAACTAGTGTTTGCAAAACTGACTACATGATATACCAATCTACAGTAAAGGGCACTGCTCCTATTTTTATTTTCCTGTTCCTCCATGCTATTATCATCTAAACTATTCATTTTCTAAAAATCGGGAACTCTATGCGGTGGGCTCCACTTGCACCATGCTAGAACCGGTCTTGACTACGTGGTCATATTTTTTTTTTTGGTTTAAACCATGAGGTGGTCCTGGATGGGCCCCAATTATGGGTGGCACCTTTAAGCCTTAACCACAACCCAGACTAATCTCCACTCACACCGGATCGGCCCGTAAAGGGTAAAGTGTTGGCCAAAGAGGTGACTCCGTACGAGAGCAGGGATCGAACCCCTGACCTCTCTTAAGGAATGAGAGTACCGAACCACTCACACCAACCACCTTGATTTACTACGTGGTCATATTTCAATACCATACAATAATACATCCTCAATTTGGACCTAACTAGCTAATGTTTGAGCCGTTAGGTTTGTACTTGGATGCTAAATCGACACCCACGTGTGAACCCTAGATAGAATTTATAGTGCCATGAACTGGCGGATCTATGCCAAGGGCATGGTGGGCTGCGCAGCCCAAATTTTTCCAAATAAACAAATAGCTATATATGTTAGCCCTGCACTCATACACACTGCCCACTCGAGTCCTAGCGCACGCCTTCTCCTGTTGTCCTTTTGGCTGGGCAGAGCTAAGGCAATAAAATAGTATAAAAATTGCTTCTATTTTTTAATGCTGGGAAAGTTTAATAGCCAACCCTCAATAAATAATATAGCTACTCACTCTTTTAGTTGCCATTTTTACACCTAATTAGGTATTGTTTTTCTTATTTTTTTTATTCATCAAGATGTGATTGTGTTGTTATCTCTTTTTTACCCTTGAGCATATGTTCTTTTCCTCATTCTTAGTACTAAGAAGAAAAATCTTTATATAAAAATTCTAAAACAAATACTATTGCTTATAAAGATAAAATACAATAGTCTTCTTATAGTTTTCACTTCTTTATAGTTACTCTTTGAACAAACAAATAAAGGAAAAAAAACATAACAACAAATGAGAATAAAAAACATAACAAACACTAAAGAGAAAGAAAAACTCAAAGGGAAATATGATATGTAAATTATAGGCATGCATAAGTATTGATTAATTTACTACTTATCCAACAAGAATCTTTGATTATGATTCTCTCTTTAATTTTTTTATTCCCCTCTATGTGTATTTTTTATATTTATTAATTAAATTAGCTAATACCGTCAAATATAATATATAAGTTTCGCCACTCCAACTCTCAAATCTTGAATCTTCCATTGGTATCATGTGCTTCCCACAATAATAAAGTACACAGAACACATGTTCGCATTTCCATTTTCTTAGGACATTGATGCCAACTTCCACTATCTCTCCCAATTTGTTCTTTTTCTTAGTTGACGGCTAAACTCTATTTCTAAATTTTCAATGCGTATTGTATCATCATAATCCTCATATGCAGAACGCATTATTTGCAATTTTTCTTTCTCTTTTAACATATTGTGATTTTAATTTCCTAAAAAAATAATAAAATAATTAAAAAAAAGGGGTAATGGGTAGAAATGAAAGCTCAAGAGTGCATGGCCTTCACATATAGTGCGTCGAGGCCATCGAACTGTGGTCCCTTTCAATATGAATCAATAGGTCGTTTTTACATATCATATTATATACATTCTTTCTTGTTGCTTTTGCAGAAAAGTTGCAGAAATGAATAACCGATGTCGGCTGTCCTACGCTATTAAGAATTATGTTTTCGATGAATCTAGACCACACATTCTGATAAAAATGATTCGGCTTTGATTCACAGAATCTAAGTGCTAACTATTAAGAATTACTGTAAATATAGTAAACTCGTTATACATTGTTTGCTATTATCAAATAAATTAAATTTTATAATCAATTAATTGTCTAACATAATATCAGAGCCTTAAGTTACAGGAATTCCGTGATTCGAATCCTCATTTCCCTTCTGCTCTACTGATTTTCAAAGTTGGTTGGGCCTAATTTCTTTTATAGTTGTGTAGTCTTATTCAAAGTTCTGTTTTGGTTGAGGCATCATGACCTGACCTTGGTTGATTTCTATTTCGAGCAAATATTTAGAGTGGGCATGGCCCATCATAACTGCCCTCACTGGAATTTGGCAGTGAGGTGTGATGAGCGCCACCTGTTTGCTTAAATGTTTGAAACCCTATTGGTGGAATTGAGTTTTCCTTAGGTGTATTAGCAGCTGCTTGTAAAATGAGTTATTTAATCACCGAAAAATAGTATTTTTTATTTTACACTCCTTTTTAAGTTATAAAATGGAGTGTAAGTGGATAAAATTGGAGTGGGGACGGATGATATTGGTATTATTGATGTTTGTCTTTTACTGTTCTGTTTGCCTTTGGTTATCTTAGCATTTAACTACCTGAAAATAAGAGCTGCAGGATATATCTGGGTCAAATGAGTTCAAGTCTGCTATCATGAAAGTGACATCGATTTTCTTGTGGAAATCTTTTTGGGAATTTATGATTTTTCAATACTATTTATGCTGTTGTTTTATGAACCAGAAAAATTATGATTTGAGTGGGAGGACCATTGAGTATTTTTCTTTTGCAAGTTGTGATTATGGATGTCTGCTAAATGTGTCCTCACTCACCTTCTCTGTCCTAGCATGAAATTTCTTGTGCTGGCCATCAAAGAAGCTTATTTATAGCCTACCTTTTCTGGTATTGCTTTGAAAAGCTTTTATTTATTCTCCAAGAATGGTGGCACTAAAATTCAAAGTCTAGTGGTCTACCTGTTTTAAGCCGCTTCCATATTTAGAGCTTGTGCCTTCAAAGTATAAGTACTCACTGTACTCAGGAGTAAATTTTTGAGCTCAACAGTATGAAAAGCAGAAGAGGAAAGCCCTCTGAGGTATGCTTTTTCTGTCAACCACTTTTATGAATCTCAAGATTCAGCACATGGTTTTCAGCACATGGTTTCAGCTATTGATCAGCTCATGTTGCATTTTATTGCAGGCTTTCTGGCCTTCCCTTATGATGAAGAAATGGCTAAACATAAAGCCAAAGGAATATGATTTCAGTGCAGATGAGGTTGATACTGAAACTGAAACTGAAACTGAAACGGAAAGTGAAGATGACGGTATGGTTTCATGGTCTCAGCTTTGTACTCTTCAACATTATGTTTCTCGAGTATCCTGCGCTTAATCAAGTTTTCTGCAATTTTTGTCTTCCAGGTTACTCTCTCAAAGATGCAAGAAAGCACATGCGTGATGATCATGGCCTTAGAGAAAACCATTCCGATTTCCGAAGTCAACTTTCAGGCAATTCTTTTTTCACAGCTCATATCAGTAAATTCCGTTATGAGCATTTACTTGTTCCAGATTAAGCACATCTTACCTATTTAATCTTGTAATTCTTATCACTAAAATCATTTCTGGACCTTTAGCTTTGATGTCAAGTTTTGATATGAGAGAGCGGAAAGGCAAATGGTGAAATTTCTTGAATAGGAAACCATTTCTGGGCATCTTAATCATATAGCTGTTTCTGCTTCATAATTAAATCTAAAGAAGACTTTAAAAACTGTTTGATCACTCTCAGATATCTCATAAGGGTTTATATCCATGTTCTCTATTAATATACATGATGTGTTTTTTCAATTTGCCTCAGATCTTCCATCTAAGGGCTACCAGTTAAAACACCGGAGAGGGAAATCAGAAACTGTACGTGCTCAGTACATAAACACAAAGGATGTGAGGTTTGGCTATTATTCTCGTACACTTTCAATGTTAGCCTAGAAGTAGTACCAGTATGGTTCTTACTCGAACGTACCTTGGGGCACATGGTTGTATGTAGGGTGACAGTAGGCAGTTGGAATGTTGCTGGAAGACTTCCGTATGAAGATCTTGATATTGACGATTGGCTTTGTACCGAAGAACCAGCAGATGTTTACATTCTTGGGTAAGTTACTCCTCCAGTTGTTGGTCCTATATCATTCTTTCTTCCTTGACATAATCCACCTAGGCACACACTTCCAATGGTTTGTTGCATAAGGGATCTTTCCTCCCTTCACCCCTGCCTCAAAAACTGCGTTTGATAACTGGTTAGCCTCGTATATTCTGGTGGCAGGCGCTCACCCAAAAGTATTTTATCAACATATTATCTAGTTTCCATTTCATTTTCATTTGACTGGTACTAATTATCGTTCAGTTTTCAAGAGGTTGTCCCTTTGAATGCTGGGAATGTACTGGGAGCAGAGGATAACAAATCAATACCAAAATGGGAGGCAATCATTCGAAAAACTCTGAACAAATCCTTGGAACCCGAAAGCAAACACATATGCTACAGTGCTCCACCTTCACCAGTACAAAGGACTTCTTCTGTTGCTGATGTACTTGCAGAAACTAATGCTCATCCGTTAGGTTTTCTGGGCCAGGAATATGTTGGAGCTACTAATGGTTGTGACTTGGAACATGGTCAATTGAATAAAGTACTCAGCATTGGGAGAAATTTGCAATGGAGGAGAATTTATGGCATCGATTGCGATAGTAGGCTAGATTGGCCTGAACTTTCATTAGATGCAACCCCTCAAGTTGTCTTCACCAGTTCCAAATTGCGGCGGGTGCTGAGCAGTTCTGCAAGAATGAGCTTTAATACCTCGGATAATCCTTTAATATTCAGTCCTCAAATTTCACAAAAAGATGGTGGATTGAAAAGATCACACCATAGCTCTGGGAACCTGCGGAGATCAATCTCTGTGGAGCAGCAAGTGATGCCTCAAGTTTTTGACACTCTCTCTAATGTGTCTGACAGTGTTTTGGAAGAGGAAGATGATTTCTTTCATGAATTACCAAATGAACAACTGAAAAATGAAGTTATCGACGATGGAGCAAAGTTACCTTCTACATATGTCCGAATTGTCAGCAAGCAAATGGTAGGGATATATATATCCGTCTGGGTGCGTAAGAAGTTGAGGAGACACATTAACAATCTGAAAGTATCTCCAGTTGGGGTTGGTCTAATGGGCTTCATGGGAAACAAGGTACTTCCTGTTGTTTTTTTCATGCTGGAAGTGCATCATCTTATGTGGAATTGATGTTGGTGTTCCCCAACCTTAAGAAAGTTAAGATAATATGCATTTGGAATTGAAAGGGTTTTTTTTTTCGCTATCACAATCTACAATCTGGAGTAGGTTACATTGTATTGCATCAAGCTAATGTAGGGTGCTGTGTTTATTTCACGATGATAGTGAGCCATGTTCTATGAGTTCACTTGTTTTGATTTTCAAATGAAATAAAAACAGTGTCCCTCAACATACTGATGCATTAAAATGTGATTAACTGCAGGCTGAAGATTGCATTAATTGTAGAGGAGACAACATGTTATAATGTGCTGATCAATTGTTGAATGTTCTTGCCTTAATGCTATTGACCATCTTCGTAATTCATGGTTGCTCAAGCAGGGATCAGTTTCCGTTAGTATGTCCCTTTTCCAATCGCGAATGTGCTTTGTTTGTTCTCATCTGTCCTCTGGTCAGAAGGAGGGGGCTGATCAAAGGCGGAATTCAGATGTGTATGTATTTCATCGATGCTTAGAAACTGTACTAAATATGGTTGCTCAAGCTTCTGTGGACTATGTTTCCAATTTGTATTTCAGTGCAACTAGACAGTTGTCAAGAACTTGGACAGTATTAGTTAACTTTCTCATTTGTTGTAGAACATCAAAACTAGTCAATTTGAGTCAAGGTAACTTGCTAATGTTGAATTGACAGTTTATTTAACTTTAGAAACTGCGCCTTCACTCATGATTGTTTTTCCTTTTGTTGGGTAGGAGGGAGTTCAATAAGAGAGACCACACCATAGAATAATCTTCAGCTTCACGACTATTTGTACTTTTTCCAGTCAGTATAGGGGTGAAGTTATTACCATGATTCAGTCAATTGATGAGTATTTCCTCTTTATGTACTTGGTATTCCTGTAACAGGTGTGATCGTATACTATGGCTAGGAAAAGGCATCAGACAACTTTCTTACGAGCGGGCAGAAATAAAGCTTTCAGATCATCGACCAGTTAGTTCAGTCTTCATGGTTGAAGTTGAAGTCCTAGATCATTGGAAGCTGCAACGAGCGCTCAATTGCACTAGTGTAGCCGTTCATCCTGAGATCTTCCTGGATGAAGATGAGGATTTAGACTATTAATTAGAAGAGATCAGGTAACAATCATGAGATGTTATTATTTCCTTCTGAAGAGTACTGGAACTCTGTCAATATGAGCCCACTGCAATTTAGAGTTATTATTTCTCTAAATAGCATCAGCAACATAGCTAACATTTTATTCAACACCAAGGCAATACCTGAAATCTTTTGTTGTGTAAACCTCTAAAGAAGCTCCCAGCTGTGTGGTTTAATTCAGTGGTTTTGGAAATGCTGTTAAATGAGCCTTTGCTTGTGTTACCTTTTCCTGTCACTCTACCTGACTGCATCATTAAACAACCATGAAATTTTTCAAGAGTTGTTATGAACCAAAAATAAATGTATAAAAATTCATGCCATGTTCAAGTACTTCTTTACAGTAAGTTCCTGAGAAGAATTTGATATGAAGTTGTATTAGTAATTCTGTGTATGTGGCCTTCCTGTTTATACTTGCTGCTGCTATGTGGTAATTTGCCTATTGGTTCTTTTGCCCTTAAACAAAATAATGATGTTTTTGCATACCTATACTAACATGGACTGATTATCTTTCACACAGGAAATTGCAGGCCATGCTGACAAGCGTTGAACGCTGGTATCGTTTTTGACAGATGGGATTCAAGATGCTGCTCTCAAACACCATAACTGACATACCAGTATGCAAAACAGTAGCTAGGATAACAAGAAGTTTATATATATTATACAAGTCAAGGTATTAATAGTATACATCAAAGGGGAAAAAAAACATCTTTCTTTAACGGATCTTAAACTTAAACAGTTGCGATTTTCATTTGTATATTGGTTACTTTGTCTGTGTATTATCCTTTTCTTCTCTCTCTTCTGTAGTTAGAACTTCTGGGTTGTGCTTGTGTCTGTGGGAAAGGATAGGAATCATCTGACAATTGAATAGAACATGAAAGTTGCATTGTGTTTCTGACTTTGGATCTTCGCTTTGTACGGATGAAGTAAGTGAAAAAGAACTAGAAAAAATGAATGGTTTTTTGACTTGGAGAACAACAAAAAAGAACTAGAAAAAATGAATGGTTTTTTGACTTGGAGAACAACAAAAAAGAACTAAAAAAAACGAAATGGATTTTCCAAAGTCAATGTAACAAATACAAAATACCCAAACACTACCAAATAATGGAGCTTACAAATGCACTATCCACTATCATGCTAAGTGACAGAATTAGGGGGGTAGAAGTATTTTTGTTTAAATACAGAGAGGGGATTCGAACTTTTGCCGGAGGTGTAGAAGTGATACTCTCTACCACCAGAGCTAATATAAGCCCCAAGAGAATCGGGCATATTCGATCCGGCACAAAATGGCTACTTTCTGGTTTTCAACCTGTACCATTTGCTAATAACGGGATTAACCTTAATTTGTGGACCCATGAAATAGTCCCCATGCCCTTGAAACTAAGCAGTTAGCTTTTGAGATAATGAGAAGACAATTAGGTAGGAGTAGTTGCATCAACTTTCAACAAAATATAAAAAAGGAATGTGGTTATGCTAAGTTGGTTTGAAAACATGGAAGGCAACATTTTTAAGCAAAGTGCAGTAAAAACGTCACACTAACGCCTATACATATCAAACTAGTATAGATGGAGATGTTACTTCAACATTCCTGTCTCAGAAATTAATCCAATCAACACTATAAATCCACTATTTCATTTTCTACAATGGAGAACATAAGGAGGAGGATGGTCTTGATAGTACTACTAACAATGGTTTTCCATGGCACTGGAACTTCTGTTGAGGATGATGGACCTCTATTTCTTGACTATTACAAAGAAAAGTGCCCTTTGGCAGAAGAGATTGTGAGGCGTAGTGTTGCAATCGCGGTGGCTAAAGATCCTCGAATGGCGGCTTCACTCCTTCGCTTGCATTTTCATGATTGTTTTGTTATGGTTGAGCCTCTCTCTCTCTCTCTCACCCTCTCCCCCTTCCGCACACACACAAACACACACGGAGCCAAATTTGCCGACTTTGGTTTCGGAAGTTTGTCTTCCCTTGTACCAGTCAGTGCATGCATACTGCAGGGGAGAGACAGAGCAATATCATAGATATGAAAGAACAAGAATCAATACTTTACTTTGATCTTCTTGTTTTGTTGTTAACAGTTTTTGTTTCTTTGGAGTTAGGGGTGCGATGCATCTGTTCTTTTGGACAGCTATGAAGGCATAGTCAGTGAAAAGCAAGCCGGCCCAAACCTAGATTCTTTACGAGGATTTGAGGTTGTCGATGAGATAAAGTATCACCTGGAAGAGGCTTGTCCAACAACAGTTTCATGTGCTGATATTCTAGCCTTGGCTGCTCGCGATGCTGTTGCATTGGTACATCTCTCTCTCGATGTTGTCCAGAAGAGATGTGATCAGAAATAATGTCCTCAGTAAATTTGATACATGTAGCATCACTCTTTCAAAAATTGTAAGTATTTTGTAACATTTTTCGTTTTTCTTCTGTTGGTGAAAAGAGAGGTGGACCAAGCTGGAATGTGTGGCTAGGCAGGAGAGACTCATTGCAAGCAAGCTTCAGTGGTGCCAACCAGTTCATCCCCGCTCCGAATTCCTCTCTAGAAACTCTCATTGTCACTTTCAAACAACAGGGCCTTGATGTAGGAGACTTGGTTGCCTTGTCAGGTAAGTTATTCAAGAATCAATATCATGTGAAAAATATGCCTTTTTTCTTTCTTTCTTCAATGAAATTACTATTAAATGATAGGACTTACAAAGGGTAGATCTGCAGGTAGCCACACAATGGGAAGGGCAAGATGTTTAAGTTTCAGACAGAGGGTGTATGATGTAGACTTCAGAGGAAAATACGAATTATATGATAAATACAAGAGATATACGACCTTTCGAAGAATCCTACGGTCCATATGCCCGAAATCAGGGAGGGACGATGAATTAGCACCGCTTGATTTTCAGACACCAGCCAGATTTGACAACCATTACTACCTTAACATACTCCAAGGGAAAGGTTTATTGGGGTCTGATAATGTGTTGGTCACACAAGATCATGAAGGGGAGATACTAAAGCAGGTGTGGGCTTATGCCTCTGATCAAAAGCTTTTCTTTGCTTCATTTGTAAAATCAGTGATCAAGATGGGAAATATCAATACATTGACTGGAAACGAAGGAGAGATCAGGAAGCATTGTAGGTTTGTCAATGCCTAGCCTAGGTAGTGCATGTATGGATATTGAACTCAAAGTTCATTTTATGGGTTTCTTATTATCTGCATTACATGCTTTAGAAATTACTGATAGCACTTTAAATAGACTTCACCCGATCTTCTAATGGTTCGTTGGTACTTCTCTTTTTTAGAGTTGAAAGATGTTATGAGTTCGAAGCGCCCTTTCTCATTGATGAAAAATAAAAAAATAAAAGATCAAAGGTGAATCTAATTTATTCTTCAAATTCATTTTTTTCACTCTACATCCTATGTTAAACAATGACCATTTTATTCTTCCTATCATGTCATTTTGATAATTTTAATCATGTAATTTAGTTTTCGTGAAAATATTCAAATCATAAATATTGTCAAACTAATAGATGAAATACGACATGGCAATATTCAAATTATAAATATCGTAAAGAAATAGATGAAATACGACACGGCAATATGAAACCGCACATGTGAGGACACTTTTTGTCTCTCCGGAATATTTACAATAACCCTAAACAATGTTACTTGTAGGACTTGATTTCTTAACAATGTTAGACTTGTGTGTCCAAGAATGTAATTTGAGCCTTTAATTTTTTTATGGTTAAAACTTAAAAGAAAGAAACAATTGCACTTTCAATAACAACAAAAAATGCCGGATGAGCAAATTTAAGAATTTACTCTTGTTTTTGTTTGGGAACATAAACAAGAAGCCAAGCATCTTTGTTTCTTCGAAACATTCTGGGCAATGCATTTGCAGGCCATATGCAGACAAGCTTTCCCTAAACAAATAATTAAGATCCAATGCCGTCCAAAAGGGAACATGCAAACAGATCCATATCTACATAATAAATAAAAAAATAGCATCCTTAAGAAAATTAGTAGCACTCCACGTGGCATTGATTAGAGTTGTGATCACCAAGGTACATATCTATATAGCAGAATGTCTACAATATATAGCAGAAAGAATTTCAATCCTCAGTGTGAGAATGGAGACTGAGGTACTCAGCAGAAAGGACCTGGGTGGTTCTCTCCCAGTTGAGAATGTTCAAGCTCTTGCTGCCAACAACTTGAAGGAAATCCCGCCCCGATACATCCGGCCTGAAATTGAACATGAGGAAGTTTCCATGGAGGACTCGCTTCAAATTCCGGTAGTTGATATGAGCAAGCTAATAGGGGATCCATTAGGCCATGGTGATGAATTGGCAAAGCTTCACTTGGCTTGTAAGGACTGGGGTTTCTTTCAGGTATAAGTTGCTGTCTTTTAAATATAAACGTATAGTTGAAAGTTTAAAAGCATTTACTCCTCCATCTGAGGTCATGTGCCGGATATTATCCGCTATAAGATTTACATTATGACTTGGATGCCTTGATATGAATTGTGGTGTTGGTGCAGTTGATCAATCATGGGGTATCAGAAGAAGTGATTGAGAAAATGAAGAGTGACACAGAGGAGTTCTTCCAGCTGCCATTAGAAGAAAAGAAGGCTTATGCTCAGCTGCCGAATCATATTGAAGGCTATGGCCAAGCCTTCGTTGTTTCTGAAGAGCAAAAACTTGACTGGGGGGACATGCTCTTCCTACTCTCTCAACCAGTCTCCCTAAGAAATCTTACATTCTGGCCTACCCTTCCCACTTCTTTCAGGTACTCATGCAGTCTATGATCAATATTCTAAATCAAATCAAACATAAGATTAGCAATAACCACCTCTATAATTCTTTAAGATCCCAACAAGTTCTAAGCTTTGGGTTTTTCTTTCATTGTTTTATTTTTGTCATTCTATTTCGGTGTGGCAATTTTTGACATGACAACCCAACTCAAACCTAACATAGCCTAACAACGACATGCTAACTTAAATAATTAACAAGAGTCGGATTAGCGTCAAACACAAGTAACTCGTTTAACTCGTATTCTGACACGAAGAAAATGACGAAAAAATGACTTGGCATTGAACACGAGCCATTAGCATTAGTCACGTTGCTATATTGATGTACTAATTATTGGTCACGTTGCTACCAGGGAGACCCTGGATAAGTACTCAGTGGTACTACAACAAGTGACAAAGTACCTATGGAAGTTAATATGTGAGAACCTGGGGCTCAATTCAGAGAAGCTAGCAAGCTTGTTTGAGGATGGAACTCAAGGTCTAAGAATGAATTATTATCCACCTTGTCCGCAGGCTAGCAGGGTTATGGGTCTCACTCCACACTCCGATGCTGTGGGTTTGACTCTACTAATTCAAGTTAATGATGTTCAAGGGTTACAAATCAAGAACAATGGCAGATGGGTACCTATAAAGCCAGTACCCGGTGCATTAATCGTCAACATTGGCGACATCATTGAGGTACCACAATGAATACTCAATAGTATATAAGATTGATAAACCACATTTTTTGACCACATTGTATAGAAGTAATGTGCCTATGAACAATCGATGTGATAATGTGTACTCCATTTTCCATCTAATCACTATGTTGTTGCAGATATTGAGTAATGGAGAATATAAGAGCATTGAGCACAGGGCTGTGGTGAACACAGAAAGGGAACGGCTTTCAATTGCAGGATTTCACAGCCCAAATATGATGACAATGATTGGTCCGATGCCCGATCTTGTCAAGAAGGCAGCAAACTACAAGGCTATAAGCAATGAGGAGTACATTAGACTTGTTGTAACCAGCAAACTTGATGGTAAAAACCTACTCGACCATATGAAATTGAAGCAGTGACAAACATTATTGAGCTCAAAAATTTAAACAATGACATTCATCTGCTTATTTGTTTGTCCGACTCTCATTATTGAGCTCAAAAATTTAAACAAGGACAAGAACTAATAATTTGGAAGAAGGTGATGATACCAAATTGGATTTTGTACACCTTTCATATAAAATTAGAGGAATGCTAGCTACCTTCCCCTCTTATCTTACTCAATCTAGCTTTCCCATTCTCGTGCTGTGTATTACTTAAGCACTTAACACTAAAGTCTCCAACTCTTTCAAAACATAAATTTCACTCACCCTTACTTACCCTTATATGAGAGTTAGCTAAAGCATTCATTAAGGGTAAGCATGTCAGAAATAATATGTTTTGAAAAAAATTAAAGGTTTAGTTTAAGTATTTGCATGATACACAAGACTGCAGGAGAATGAGAAAGGTAAGAAGAATAAGATAGCAAGGGAAGGTACCTAGCAATCCTCTTGCCACAATTTAGGATGGACAACAATGCCAAATTTTCACATTGAATGACCTCCCCCAATATGCCATTCACTATTTCAAATAATAGCATTGCCATTTGCTACGAAAAAAGTGAAAATAATGCATTTGAATGCATGAATGGCTTTGTTGGAATGCCCTAATAACCAACTGTTTCAGCTAAAATTTGGCAACAATTAAATGAACAATACCAGCAACTTCTCGCCAAAATAATGATCTCTAACCTCACTCAATCCTTACTTCTGATGTCAACAATACAGGTAAGTAGATTTACAGTCCCTACTGGCCACAGAGTTATACATAAACCCCATTCCACACCATCTCCGCAGACATATTGAACCACACTAAAACAAATGAAAATTCAGCATATGCTCGCTATTAAAGCACTCAAAGGGGTTGGTAGGATCAAGGTTAAGCATACCATTGTCTAAAACAAAATAGCCACCATTTAAGACCACAATAAATAATGAAAAGTGATTTTGGTAATGAGAGTGGCAGAAAAAAAGTAATTCAAATGGACAGAAACAATCTAGAAACACACAGATATGCCAAGGTGAAAATGGAAAGGAACAAGGGCATCAGTTCTCCAAGATGATAAAACATCAATGAATATTTCAGATGCAAATTACCCATTATATCAATGAGAATCATCAGCTGCCCAAAGCAAAGAAGCATTCCAACCATCCAATGGCAACAAGAATTTAGCACTAAATCCAATTCAGACAAATGTGTGTGAGTAAATAAGTGAGATTATATGTGGGGAAAAGGAAGTAAATTAGCTAGAAAGCAATCAAAACCTGTCGGGATTCACAGTAACATCACACTGTTATCAGGGTACTGACATACATGAATTCTTCTCCTTGCAATACACAATTTGAGGAGCATTTGGAGTGTAAAAATAGACCCTCTCGAAATTTGGACTACCATTGAAGATGCTCTTAGAGATGTTCTAAGAGCATCCCCAATGGAGTACAAATTTGAAGATGACCCATTTCTCATCTTCAAAAGAGCTTTATCCCACTCTAAGATATTCTTTAATGAAGATCACATTACAAAAGAAAAGAAAACATTTTTATTTTCTCTTCAACCTTAACCTCATTCAATCCCTCCTTCTGATGTTAAGGGTACAGGTAAATAGATTTGCAATCCTTACCGGCCAAAGAGCTATACATCAAACCCATTACGCATTATCTCCATAGATATCTTTAACCACACTACAACAATAAAAAGAATCACCATATGCTCGGTATGAAAGCAACCAAAGGGGTTGGTAGGATCAAGGTTAAGCACACCATGATCTCAAACAAAAAAAGTAACCATTTAAGAGCAAATTAAACAATGAAAAATGGTTTTAGTACTGACAGTGGCAGCAAAAAAGTAATTCAAATGGAAAGCAGCATTCTAGAAACCCACAAACAATGCTAAGGAGAAAATGGAAAAGAACAAGGGCATCAGTTCTCCAAGGTGATAGATAAAACATCAATGAATATTTCAGACGCAAATTACCCATTAATATCAATAAGAATCATCAGCTGCCCAAACAACAAAAGAAGCACTCCAATCATCCAACAAAAAGAATTTGACCCAATTCAGACAAATGTGTGAGTGAGCGATCAGAACCTGTCGGGATTCACAGTAACATCACACTGTTATCAGTGTACTGACATACATGAATTTCTTTCGTCACCTCGCTATCGTTCAGCTATCATTCCTAAAAATTCAAGTTAACAACAACAACAACAAAAACATGTCACCAAACCATGAAAATGAAAGATAAAGAAAGAAAGCAGCGTGTGCGTGCTGAAGAGAAAACACAGAGATCTAGCGAGTGTGAGACTTGAGGGAGGGGATGAGGCTGAAACAGACAACTTATAGACACTAAGAGAGAGAGAGAGAGAGCCAAACCCTAGATTTCCTTTTGTTTTGTGGGCTGAGATCAAGTGCCCCTGGCCCAGCTCCTGGCTAAATAAGCCCACAACATGACCGTGAGACCGTACACCAGCAGAGCTTAAGATGTTGGGTGCTAACAGTGGACATCGAATAATTTTCACATCCTCTTACAAAGGCCACTAATTCGACTCACTGTTTTTTAGTACAAGCAATTGCGGGAGGGGAGGTATATATAAATTTTCATTGGATGCGGGTGTCTCGAACCTTTATCCACATAGATGGAGGTGGAAGAACTCAACCAACGAGCTATATCCCAATGGCAACTGTAAATTCACTAAAATGTATGGTGGGCAACGTTTAGTTTGGTTGGAGATCTTAGATCTTAAATCAAATTGACCACACCAATAACTAACCCAATAGAATCAGTTTAGGTCGTTATAAGTTTTTATTCAACACCTATTTTTAAATTATTTTTTGTTGCTTTCAATCTCGAGATGAAAGCCAAATTTTGGTTTTTGAATTTGAAATACAATTTTTCGAATTTCTTTTTCAACATAATCCTAGATTGACCTATAAGAGCGTAACATGTACAATAAAAATTATAAAATATTTTGTTTTATCAAAGAATATTCTTTTTCATACATGCGTGCCAACTACTAAAATCCAAGCATATATAGATATTTTCCCCACTTCAACCCCCTAGATTTAAGACATATAAAAGACATCAATGCAATTAGTAGTGGATGGACCATCTATATTTGAACTGTACATTATAGTTGTATTTCTCCGAGGTAGGATTTACATATTATTGCTTGTATATAGCGAACAACTATCAAAACATTAACAGTATAATTATTCACGTTAAGAATGAGAAGGTGCTCACTAGTTACTACCCGAGCATATTCTTCTTAAATGAAGGTTCTTTCATTTAAATTCATCTGTTTTGTATAGAAAGCGACTTAGTTTAAGCAAGCATGGAGAGAACTTAAGAAAGCACATGCGAAGTTGACAATGCTGGTGATTTTTATAAATACAATGCTTTGGTGAAGTTGAGAAATGCTGACTTTGGGCCTCTAATGTTGTTGGGAGGCAACATGCATATGGGTAGCTACCAAGCATTTAATGGACAGTGATGCTTCTTGTTATTTCAACCACTCATTGTGTGGTTGCCGACGGATTGATTGATTATTTTCAAAGGCATGAAAATATATGAGCCATATTTTCATGTAGATCCCTATTCCGTATGAATTGGGCAAGTTCTCATTTGCCGTAGTTGAAACAACCACTCTAGCTACAAATATCATCTTAGAAAATATGCATCCTGCACTACTTTATGCTTAGAGCCCTCAAAACCTCACTTACAGCTAGTGAAAAAGAAAAAAGATGCCTTCATGTTCGCAAACTGTGGCCGGCATTCCAGTGGTAGATTTCTCGAACGCGGACTGCTTGAAGCCGGGGACAAGCTCTTGGCTCTCAGCACGGAAAGACGTTTGCCGGGCACTCGAAGAGCTCGGCTGTTTCATGGCAATCCTACCCAGCAAAGTTCCTCCGGAACTTCAAAAAACCTTCTTTGGTGCATTTGACGAGTTGTTTAATTTCCCCGTCGATACTCCTGAGAAGCCTTTCCGTGCTGGCTACATAACTTCAAGTCCTGCGCAGAAAGGCATTGGAATTATGAATGGCAAAAACCCTAAAGAAACTCAGGAATTCACACATCATTTTTGGCCAGATGGAAACGACCAATTTCGGTATAATTTATTCTACATGTATTTTTGCCTTTCCATTTCCAACTATATAGCTAATTGGCTTGTTTACAATATTAATTAATTTGTTCTTTGTTATTGGACAGTGAGAGTGTTGACTTGTATGCAAGAGTGATGGCAGAAATAGATCAAGCTGTGACAAGAATGGTATTTGAGAACTATGGTGTAGAGAAGTACCATGACGATCATTTTCAGTCGACTTCGCACTCTCTTTGATTTTTAAAATACAAAGAACCCAAGAAATTTGAAGTTGATGTGGGTTTACGCAGTCATACGGACAAGATAGGTTGTTATGTAAAGATTTAAAAGTAGATGAGTATGTGGCTATGATATAGTAGCTATAAGGGCCTTTGTTGGAACAACCCTAAAAAGAATTCATATTAAAAATCCAAATGCTTTTTGAAAAACATTTGGGAAGTGATTATTCGGTAAAAAAACAATTTTTATGATCCAAAAGTACTTTGTAATCATAACTGATTTTGTTTGTCCAAAAACAGTTTTATCATGTCAAAACCACTACGAAACAGACTAAAACAATATTTGCATGCTTTGATTTGCCTAGATTTGGAGCAATGATCGAATTCGATCATGTAGGCACAAAGTGACACTGAGAGAAAATGAGGTGAGATACTCGTTCGGACTAATTTCAGTTAATAAAGGGGTGATACAAGTACCAGATGAGCTCGTGGACAAGGAGCACCCTTTACGGTATAAGCCTTTGAATCACCTAGAATTTCTTAGAGTACAGAAAGACGCCGGTGAAACTGAGTATGCTGCACAGGCATATTGTGCCATTTGATCGTTTTCTTTAGTCCACAGATCGCTCCAAGTTGTTGTCTGTTTGGTTTTATGCCTTTCTCTTCCACGTAACTTCTTCTTTTTTCTTTAAAAAGAAAAACACACGATCTCTATGGTTTTTTTATTTTCTTAGCCAACCAGTTTGATATTGCTGTGCTGTGAAAATAATCGCTATCAGATTTGCTGTGAGAGAGAGCAGTTTGTACTGTTTGTACAATAATCAGTTTCAGAGTGTTTGGTAAATTTTCTGTGACAGTGCTGTGAGCTGTGTATAATGACTAAAAAGGGCATTATGTTGACTGAATTTTCTCTTCAAGTGTTTGGTAAAAGGAAAAGCACTTTCACTTTATCTTATATATATATTTTGTATTAAATATGTTTCCATCACACCCTAAATTTTATTTTAATTATAAAATAAATAAAATTTCCATTAAAAATAAATATATTGTCAATAATATGATCATAAAAAAAATTAAGCTAGTCATAAACAAGACCATAGTATGGCAATTTCATTTTATCTTGCCACCATTCCTCATATGCATCAACGATATTCTTAACGACATTCAAATGCAAGGATAGGAGCATACTTGTACATTAGCAGCAAAGCCAAAATGATACAGATCAATAAAATATCAATACAGAAATTTCGGCTAGACCTCAGCTGTAACAAACACAAAACTTGCAATAGATCCAGCAACAAAGAAACAAAAATAGGAACATAAAAAAAACAACAAATAAAAACCAACAAATGGAAAACTAAAAATGTGTTTAGAAGGAGAAAATGGAAGTGTGCTATGTTAAATTGGGCACATCATTAAACTCTCGTTAAGATATGAACAGATTTGGTTGGAACCTGTAAAAGCTTAAACAATGACCACGTGCCCTAAATAGATGACTCGGTGTCAATCGAACTCGAGAGCTATTGATCGTTAATTGTATTACAAAGCCAACAAGTTCTAAAGTCACTCTTTCCTTTTCAAAGGACAAATGCTAACCTTGCAAAGTCAATCGATTCAATTAGTCTAATGCTTGATTGATTAGACTCATTGCTGGAGCATTAAGTCCAAACAAAGTATGAACTATTGACCAGAAAAGGAGAAAAACAAGGTATGAACAAAACAACCATTTCTCTGTAACCAGATCAAAATATTAGCGTTTTCAGACCACCCAAAATCCCTTGGATTCAACTCCAGCCTCCAGGGGCGTAGACATTTTATATCTCTTTTATTATTTCGACATTTTATAATTATTTTTTGGAATTTCTGAAAAGAAAAATTAATCCCATGAAGTCTAGAACCAGTGAACCAGCAATGGCCAGCTGGGTCAATTTGATGTGTCTCTGGAGCCCGGGCACAGAAGAAGCAGGCTTCAACATCACGAGCCCAGGCACTAAGAACACAACCATCATATTATAGAAAACCAACAAGAAGTAACTCGTTTAACTCGTACTCTGACACGAAGAAAAAATGACTCGGCATTGAACACGAGCCATTAGCATTAGTCACGTTGCTATATTGATGTACTAATTATTGGTCACGTTGCTACCATTAGGGAGACCCTGGATAAGTACTCAGTGGAACTACAAGAAGTGACAAAGTACCTATGGAAGTTAATATGTGAGAACCTGGGGCTCAATTCAGAGAAGCTAGCAAGCATGTTTGAGGATGGAACTCAAGGTCTAAGAATGAATTATTATCCACCTTGTCCGCAGGCTAGCAGGGTTATGGGTCTCACTCCACACTCCGATGCTGTGGGTTTGAGTTGACTCTACTAATTCAAGTTAATAATGTTCAAGGGTTACAAATCAAGAACAATGGCAGATGGGTACCTATAAAGCCAGTACCCGTCGTCAACATCGGCGACATCATTGAGGTACCACAATGAGTACTCAATAGTATATAAGATACCACTTTTTTTGACCACATTGTATAGAAGTAATGTGCCTATGAACAATCGATGTGATAATGTACACTCCATTTGGAACATAATACGGTCAAACAAATGTAGTCTCTCCAACAGTACTTGATGCTTTCCGTCTAATCACTATGTTGTTGCAGATATTGAGTAATGGAGAACATAAGGGCATTGAGCACAGGGCTGTGGTGAACACAGAAAGGGAACGGCTTTCAATTGCAGGATTTCTGTCACGCCCCGGACCCGGGGTAGGTGGAAACCCCGTGCCCGGTGCATGAGTAAAATAAAATATATAAAAAATAAAAAAACAAAAAAAAAAAAAAAAAAAAAAGAACAAAAATTTTTTTTTTTAAAAA